>VFFE01007626.1:983761-996785 GCA_008921705.1 Burhinus oedicnemus | reverse complement strand
GGAGAGGAGAGGAGAGGAGAGGAGAGGAGAGGAGAGGAGAGGAGAGGAGAGGAGAGGAAAAAGTAAGGTTACTTTTCCCCTGGAAGGGGAATTGAGGTGTCGTGGTGAAGACTAAAACTACAGCAGAAAATGCTGCAATCATTGTAAGTACTAGTCCAAAAAAAGACTTCCACGCTTCCACCATCTTCTGATGAAAATTTATGTGGCAAAGTGCTGAAGTTGACTCAGCTCTATTTACAAATACTTCAAATACTTGTATCTCTTGCTGAAAAGTAAGCTCAAAGTTTTCCAAGGCAAAGGTAATGTGTATTGTATACTTTGAAAACATACAGTGTGGTTTAGCAAGTGTTTAGCATTACTTACCCGCTGGAAGGAAGAAAAAAAAAAAATGAAGCGAAGTACAAAAACCTTCCAAAGAATGGAATTTTCTCCTTTTCCAATTTGCGCACCTATGTTGGGAGGGTCTTTTGATAAAGCCAGCGGCCAACCAGCACATGCTATTTAATTGTGATGAGCAGCATGATGTGGTGTGATAAGAACAGCTCAGAAGGCTTGGAAATAGCACTTGCTGAAAATCAATAGAATCTGTTGGGGTGGAAATCTTCACAGGACCTCAGATGTATGGACGTCACAGATCTCTCTATGCAATGAACTTTCCTGAGATAAAGCTGCTCTTCAGAACAAAGTCAGTCGTATTGTGCAAAACACAGCCTGTGGGAAGTCATACAATGAACAGCTCTTCTAATCAGAAATAAACTGCTTTAGAAAATGTAGCTTTTTATTGGAACTGACTTTTGGATTTCCTTCTGACAGCTGACATCTTTCTCCAAAGCAACACAGCAGAACGTCTGATATCTGTAAACTACTTTAGATCTCATAGTAACAGAATAAAAACATTACATTCACTGTTTAAACAGCACAATCAGGAAGCACTCTTACAGAAATTGCCACGTCAGATATCACAACTGGGTGGCAACTGGTTTGTAATCTCTTGTATGGGGCCTTCCAGTCCCAGCACCATCTTTCAGAAAAACAGCAGCTGGCACACAAAGATCAGAAATGTCAATACTGATTAAAGTTAAACTCCAATCTGAAAATTTTAAAGCTATATGAAATTTTCAGACTGCTGGGCTTTGGGGGGAAAAAAGCAATGGTCGTTTTCAAAACAGGTTTCCGATTTCCTGGAAAATCCAGATGGGTAATATAGTAAAAGCCAACATCCCAGCAAGAATGAAGGTCCCCTGTTGTAGGTGCTCTCAACCTCACCACACGCATCCGCCCTTTCTCACAAACCATCTGCATGCAAATGGTCAGGAGGAACAGGGTTTACTTCAAATTGTTAAGAGGCTGACACACTTCACTGGAGTGAGCAGCAGAAGAATATGGCAGAGGTAATCTTATGACTGCCTGGCTCTTGGAAGGGCCAGGGGGTTCTGATGAATGTATTTATTGCTGTAATCTTGAGCCAAATGCCTAAGGGTGACTGCTATTTCAAATCCTTTAAAGTCTGTGAAAACAGATAATCCATTGTTTAAAGACTTTAACTAAAAAAGACCAAGGTTGCAAAGCCTCAGGCAGAAAGAACAATGAAACACCAGACAGGAGAGCACTTTGCATTAGTTTGCTGCCCACATACTGCTCTGCTCTGCACACTGTATCAGAAATAGCAGCAATTGGACCTTTGTGTCAAGAAAGAGCTTTTCTGCAGAGGGAAGAGAAAGGGGATTCCTCTGCCCAGTCTCATAGCTACCTGCTCCCAGATGCACTATACACCAAAAGTTTTAAGTCTCAGCAGTGATTAGTTATGCCCAATATAAGCTACATCAAATAGGCACAGAATTTTTAAAGCACTTTGCACTTGCTCTGGTAATGAGGCCCCTCAGCCTCAAGCTGAGTACTTAAATATTGCAGCATTCAAAAAAATCAGTAGTCGTTTATAACCTCTGCAGCTAGTACATTTAAAGCACGATGATGCTGTGCTACCAGTGTAATAACAATGCTGAATGTGCTGGTTTTGGCTGGGGGTAGAAGTAATTTTCGTCATAGTAGCTAGTACGGGGCTATGTTTTGAATTTGTGCTGAAAACAGTGTTGATAATACAGGGATGTTTTTGGTATTGCTGAGCAGTGCTCACACAGAGTCAAGGCCTTTTCTGCTCCTCGTACTGCCCCACCAGCGAGTAGGCTGGGGGTGCACAAAAAGTTGGGAGGAGACACAGCCGGGACAGCAGACCCCAAACGACCAAAGGGATGTTCCATACCATATGACATCATGCTCAGTATATAAAGTGAGGGGAAGAAGAAGGAAGGGGGGGACGACATTCAGAGTGATGGCATTTGTCTTTGCAAGTAACCGTTAGGCGTGATGGAGCCCTGCTTTCCTGGAGATGGTTGAACATCTGCCTGCCAATGGGAAGTAGTGAACTAATTGCTTATTTTGCTTTGCTTGTGTGTGCGGCTTTTGCTTTACCTATTAAACAGTCTTTATCTCAACCCATGAGTTTTCTCACTTTTACCCTTCCGATTCTCTCCCTCATCTCGCTGGGAGGAGTAAGCCAGCAGCTGTGTGGTTCTTAGCTGCTGGCTGGGGTTAAATCATGACACTGACGTTGTGCAGGAAGTTTGCCAAGCCAAAAAAAGGCACTGTATGACTTACTCTCTAGGAGAGAGACCCATATCCGAGCAACCGCGACAAGGGAAGAACTACTCCACTCGCTGCTCTCATGTACTGCTTCCTAGAATTTGCCATTTCCAAAACCAATAAAAATTAACAAACATTTCTACGCATTTTTGATGTGACATTTCCTCATCCCTGTTTAAGGACAAAAAGTCTTTTGCAACAGTATTGCCAACTTGAAGCTAGATTCAGATCAGTCCTAGTCAAAAGCCATTTCTACTTTCTTCTCGTATTCCCCACTGATCTCTATTTCTGCAGTCTCAGTGAGGCCAGCCTTACAGGCAGAAGAAAGGGATGAGAAGTCTCCTCATATTCACAGGATGGATTTCAGTGCAGTAGTCAGTTCGTTCCCGTAACTTTACATGAAACAAAACATTTCTTTCTGCTTCTCCTTCCTTTTTCTTCAAAACATATGCAATCAAGCTAGATAGCAAGATTTTCCTAAAAAATATTACCTAAGGATAATTCATTGTAGGAAATCTAAATTTAAGATCTGAGTGGCAGATTGTATCCTAATGTCTGTGCATACAAGGTCATTCCCATTTCATTCGGCCGAGAGTTCCCTCATCTTATTCTGGCTATCACAAAAGTCCTGGCATGTGTGCTCACAAGCCTTGCAACCACTTCCTCAGCTCTGTCAGCAGTTTCATAGCTACACTGGAAGACAGCTATGGTAAAAGGTCATGACTGCAAAGGAATATGAAACTCCATACAATCCCAGGAAAAGTTACAGATATCCCGACAGAGAGCCGGTAGCAGAGGCTGTATAACATCACTGCCAAAGGGTTGTAAAGACAGGACAAAACCAGTAGAGCTCTCAACATTTGTTTTCAAGCTTGGTGCCATCAGTCCCATCCTGGTAGAGCATGGTGTGCCTAAATCACTAGTCCATGAAGACCAAACAGCCTCTGCATCCCTATCTAACACTTTCTCCAGATGAAGCCTAATGACAGGGGGGAAAAGTCTTGCATTTGTGGTTTACACCCTACATCTGTATGAAAAGGTGTTTGTATTTATTTATTTTTAAAAGTTTGCTCATTTTTAAAACTACTCAATAGAGACGTTAAGACCAAACAATTTACAGACATATCCTTCAAGAACAGCCTTACTTCTAGTGCAGACACTGTATCAGTTTCCACTTGTTTTGTCTTTCAGCATTGCCTCTTGTTGATCTTCACCCTTGCACAGGATGCATTTCAGGAAGATATAATTGCAGGAAGGGGAAGGGGCCTGAGCACTCACAACAATTTCAATCCCTAAAGATCTGTCCAGAATAGTATCATGGGTCAGACTGTCAGTGGCAGGGTGCTAGGACAAGACGTTGAGGAAAAGACAGAAACACCTCTTCTTTTTTTTTTTTTTTCTCCTTTTTTTTTTTTAACAAGGTATGGAAAAAAACGAAACCAAGAACCATCCTATAGAAACATAACTATTTTTCTGACATAATGTGTCATGTCTTTCTGGTAAATTGCGCAGGAACATAAAGATAATGCAGCACTGCTCATCAGAGAAGCTGGTAGGTCCTGGAGTAGGACGCAAAAAAATACAGTGCAGAACCTGTGACTCCAGGTCTGGTCCACACCTTGATCAAAGCAACTGCTTCCCTCTTCCCCTGGACACATCTCCTTTAGAAACAACTATTGCTATGCTTTTCTTAATCTTTCCCCTCAGAGGAAATCACGGATATAAAAATTAATCCAGTGTTCAATTAAAAGTGGAAAAGAACAGGCAGCAATGAAGGGCTACAGTTACTGGCTCTCAGTCTGCTGGGCACACAGCTCAGCTCTTATCATGCTGCCTGTTTCCCACATCGGAGTTTCTCATGACCACAGTTAGTTAAGTCTAACCTAGATAAATCTGACATTTAAAAATTTTGCAGGACTGATGCAAAGTAGCATAAGACTCCTCTTCAGCTTACACCATGTCAAATCGTACTTTTAAGGTGACCATCTGGCATGTGTTTAGGCGGTCACACCTCTCCTCTTCTCCAAAGACAGCAGTCCTGGCACCTCATCAACTCATCCTATCCCCAAGGCACTCTGTGGTGTGCCAATATAAAAGCATTTGAGCCTCACTGGGTTGCTTACTGATCAAAAGAAAAATAACCTTTTCTCTCCTGCAGAAAGGTAACGTAGCAAAAAAGGAGGCTTGTTTTGTTCTGTTTATTTGAATTTCCACATCAATTTCCTGATCCTGCTTGCTGAGTGGTTGTGCCAATACTGAGAAGAGTCAGTATAGGATTGGCATCAGCCTAAATGCAAACCAAGAGCAGTATGTTCAAAGGGCATCTTCACCCTGTTCTCATTTATCAAGGTGAAAAAGCTAGGACTGACATATAAATAAGATAATTATACACTATCTCGACAACATGCAAAAGAATTAATTATAACAACCTCAGAGAAACACTATACTCAACACCAACCGCAATTACGACAATCCCTGAACACTAGCTTGTTCTTAACCTGCCCACATATGCAATGCAAGACCGAAAGAGACTTCTGAGCTCTGCCGGCTACCACAGGCACTGTACCATCACGTGTGGTTCATGAGGAATTTGTATTTAAAAGTAACGCTAGGAGAGGCAAACATCAATATTTTGTTTGAGGCAAAGCAAGTTTTCCTGCAGAAAGCTCTGTGTTTATACATTTATGTGGACTCGGGCCATGGAAACATACCCTGTTCCACGCACAGTTACACGATACTAAACTATAGACACTAACACACGATAACCGCACATTTTCACGGTAGCCTTCACTCAGGGAAGCGGGCTTATTCACATCACGTTTTGATATAAGTGGCCAGATCTGAAGCAGGAACACAGAGGAAGGATATGGATGAGAGCCTGCGGACAAAACTAAATCAGGAGACAGTGACAGATCTCTGCTTATGAGGAAGATGATTATGACTCAGCCAAAAGTAAAGCACACGCAGTTTCAGCTAAAGTATCGCTGACAGAATCCAGAACATTTAATTAAAAATTAATAAAAACAATGAAATTACACATAACAAATTAAAATACATTATTTGTAACTGAAATGGGGGGGCTGGGGGAAGCCTGATGTTTCAGAGGTGTTCTGAACAATAGACTAGACATGGAAACCAGCAATTTATGCTAGGCTTCAGTGCTGAAATCAATCTACCTCTTCACAGCTGCCGGACTGGGCCAAGATCCCACTTTATTCCACTGAAAAGACAGATTCGACATTGTGATAGCTCACATAGTTCTCCTGAAAGGGAGTTCACGCAGCTGACGAAACAGGGAGCTGCAGCAGTCCTGATGCGCAGCCACTCTGCGTTGATCGATGCAATGTCTACCCTAGTTTCTGCCTACTCTTTTTAATACCTCTGCAGTCCTTGGTAACTGGAAGGACAAGCGGTTTACCGACAGTAAGGTGCCAACGGTCTCAGTTTTGTAGCTCTGCAGCTGAGACAAACAATGCCACTTCAAAAGCATCTCTACACTTGAAACAGACCCACACACAGGTGATCCCCAGAAGAGAAACACAAACAAGACATGAGCGATGACATATGGAAGAGAACAACATTTTAAGGAGTCAGCCAAGAGACCAACCTTTTCTCCACTGAAAATTTCTGCC
Source organism: Burhinus oedicnemus (assembly GCA_008921705.1). Lineage (NCBI taxonomy): Eukaryota > Metazoa > Chordata > Aves > Charadriiformes > Burhinidae > Burhinus > Burhinus oedicnemus. The sequence continues at coordinate 990,513 of VFFE01007626.1, read as the reverse complement.
TTAAATTAGATTGCACAGAGTTCCCAGTCTTACTGTGCTCCTCGTTCAACTTGGGCCATCAAATATTAAGAGGTATTCAACTTGCTGTGAAATTACATTATCAATCTCAAGCAGGGATCTAGATGCAATGTGCCACCGCAAGCCTGACCTCACCATTCATTCAAAGTTAAAACTTCCAGCAGTGCAAAACCCAGAGTGTGCAGGAGAGAAGCCTGTCTCTTTACAGAAACCCCCCCCCCCAAAAATCGCATAGGCCATTACCGGACATTTTGACATTCAGCTTGCTTCCAGAGCCAACTATAATCTCAGCAGTTAAGGTTCCGAATCGAATGAAGACCTACTCATGACCTGGTCTGACTTCTCTGGGACAGGCATGGCTAGCCAGGACCACAGTAAGGTCCTGGTTACCCATTTCAGAGGAACCCTGGCTGTGGAACAACCTAACCACAGCAGCAAGGGCAAAGAGGCAATTAACAGTTGCAAAGCATACTGTAATATGCATCATTGCAAAAGCTTTCAGAATGAAGTGTGAGTGGCACAGAATCACTGCATCACCATTAGCTTTAAAAAAAAAAAACTAGAGAAAAAGTACTCTAAAGATGGGAAAGGTAGTTTAAGATCAGAAGAGACAAATTTATGTAAATCAATTATCAGTGAAGTTATTAAAAATGCTACGCTGAAAGCCGTCAAGGATTAGGAGCAAGTGTCACTCTGGGAAGTATTCAACTTACCTTCTGCTCAGGTATCTCTCCTGCTGACGCTTTCTACATCTGGACTAACATCCTCAGTTTTCTTTATACTCAGTGGAAAGACAAAAAAGAACTTTGAGAATGTGATTCACCTCACCAGATGTGAACATCTGCTTTAGAGTTAAATGAACTGCGCCCTAACATACCCTTAATATAAAGAGAACTTACAGTACCTAGCTCAGATGTGGACACTTCAGTTGTAGATCTTCATGCATAGTCATATGAGTCCAACTCAAGAGATGACCGAACTGACTACTTTAAAAGCCCTTTCTGACATGAAATTTCCCACGCGCTGTAAAGTACTGGGTAGGGCTAGAGAGCTAACACAAAGCTGTTCAGTAAGAGGCTCTTAAGACAAAAACAGACATTTATAAAATGTTCTGGGGTTCTTCTAACCTTTCTGAAGCAAATCTCAAGTTTCCCTTCTTCTCTAAATTGATCTCCACTACTTGGAGTCTATCACAGCTAAAGCCTGTCATCCCACTGTTTCCTTTGAGGAATTTATACCAAAGTGATTGAAAATTTAAGAGTTAAGATCTGTTCAAGAGCTCTAAAAATCCACACGCAAGCTCTGACTTTACTTCAGAAGTACTGCCAAGCAAATTAGCATTAATTAGAGACAAGCTAAAGACTAGTAAAACATTAGGCTAATGGAATCACCTGGAACTGTAAGACTAAACACGATCAAGGCAAAACAAGTTGCTCCCTCATATAATCTAATGGTCCTGACATGGAAGCCTCCCAACACGAACCACTCAGAGGAACACCATATTCTTGGAGAGCTTCTAATGCAGAAATGAAGGACGTAGGAGACTGGAGAAACAAAGAGAGGAGAAAGGGCAGCGTGCTGGGGTTGCACACTTTCAAAGAGACTGACCAGATGGCAGACCAGACCTGCAAAAAGAGATTAAGAAGGGATAAATCGTCATTTTGCTGTGCCTCTTTCCTCCTTCCTTGTTGCATCAGCTATGCCAACCCAGCTCCCAAGGGAACTGCTGAATACACAGAAAAAACATACACCAATAAACAAAAGTAGCGGTGATCCCTATCCCTGGAGAGGGCTATGATTATTGGCATATCATTTAACACATGCAGTTTCATGTCCTACTCTCTCTCCTGTTGTGGAAACCCTTCCTCCCTGAGGAGGTACCTGTGAGCCATTGTCTCCTTGTGTGAGCTACAGTACCGGGACAGAAAGGTAGGAGAGGAGGGGACAGACTCTGCTGTCTCTTGCTTTACAGGGAATGCCCAAGACAATCTTTTCCACTAATGCAGACAGTTCCAAAGGGGGGGTAGAATTCAAAATTTTGCATTGCACAGATCAGACTAGTGCAGTGCAGCTGTATTCAGATCCCACCAAAACCCTAGATCACACTCCCTCATTCCCATCCCACACTCAAAACATGCACCAAAGCGCTGAAGATGGTAACTGCAGCATGATACACACCCAGAGCACAGGGAGCAGCGTTAGGACCTGCACAAGCCCCATACGCTGAGCGGAGGACAAAATGTGTCTCTCCTTTTCACCCTCCTTTGATTCCAGAAAAAGAAAATTAACATTGGTATGTAATCGCTGTTCATTTTAATGCTTAATTTGCATTTAATGATGAATTTCAAATTAACTTCATGGAAAGAAAGTGTGCAGTATTTTAGGCGAAGTTAAGGTGTTAATATTTCAGCTGGGGAGCAGCTGCAAACACGGTTGATATTCAATGTCTGCAACCCCAGTAGGAAGAACAGCTTCGGTTACATACAGCTACAAACACATTTGGAAGAGACAGGTATTTTTTAGTATCTTCTTGGTGTTGTTAGTACATAAGCAAGTGCTGTGTGAAGCTGTCCTTACTTACTTTGCACTATTCATTTTACTCAACAAGTTCAAAAGCAGGCTGAGTCTATATATAGAGATAGACCGTGACCATCCCTCTCCTTGTTTGGAGAGTTTGCGCAGCTTTAAAAAACAAGCAAACACCAATTCCCACTTCTGTGAAAACAGATCTCGTGACACTGCTCAGCGTAAGCCACAAATATTTTGAGAAGGTCCAAAGCGCATTTTACAATCTTATCAACCCCCTTGCATTCACTGCTAGATCGGTTAGCTTACTAAAAATATTAGAGGAGGCAAGAATGTGATGGAGGATATCCTCCTTGTGCAGAAGATTAATTCATCATTCACGTCTAGAGATTTCTACTCCATTTTTAATAGGGCACATATGGATTGAGTCTAGTGATCTATATCACCTCCTTTCAGGATATGGGTCTATACTGAAAAACAGTCCCCAAACAGCAATTGCCAGAGGCCTGAGACCTTCAAATACCGCTATGCAGAAAGAACAGTTAGGGCTCTGATGTATGTACTCCAGTAAATCTTTCAGTGGCAATTTAAGACATAACTGTGCTCCACAGCTCTGCTGGAGATTCCTGCCTCCAAAGCAGGATCAGCAAAGCAGAAAGTCTCCCTGTACCTTCGGTGCTGCACCACACAGCCTGGGATCTCAACTCCAGCAGCTGAAACAAAGGCACGTATTCCCTTCTGATTTTGCTATAGTGGGAAAACTGCCAATGTAAGGGCAGGGGCACAGCTCAAAAAAAACCAACCACAAAACAAACAAACAAAAAACAAACAAACAAACAAAAAAAACCCCACCCAAACCCCAGCCTTTGAGATTTCCAGAGCTGATGTGAGAGCAGCCAGAGATCAGGCATGAGCGGCACCAGCGCGCTGTGCCTGCAGACTGTGCTGTTACAGGCCAGAGGTGAAGTGGCTCCGTGCAGGCATAATGAAACACAGAGCTTCACCTCTTTGCATTATGTTCAATTAACCAAAGCAACTGCGTTCAGGAAAAGTGACAGTGAATTTTACAAAGACAGCTAATGTTGCTCTGGGCCTTCTAAAAATACGCTCCCAGCATTAGCCTTCTACCAATTCTGTGCTGCACAAAGCCTGCCATCAGACAACAACAGCAACTTAGGTGTATTTGCATTCAACTGCAGAGACTGGAAAGACAGCTAGAAAGGGAAAAATTGAACTCAAAGGCCCTCGCATCAGCAACAGCTACAAAAAGGCTAGAGAAGCAGAGACAGCAAACAGGAGCATTCACCCCAGTTATCTGCAGAATCCGGGACAGACCCGGCACTCGTGCCCAGCTCCGCCACCGCAGACTGCTTGTGTGCTACTGCTGCAGCATCGCTGCCTTACACCCACAAACTCCACTGCAGCTGCCTGTTGAGCTGGAAATCTGATACGCTGCAAAGGTTGCTGACAGCCAGAGGCTGTTCCCTTGTCTATAAAATATCCTGCAATAAATTACATTACAGACTAGAGAAAAGGATTTAGAAGAGAGAGAATTAAAACACAACCTTATGAGAGCTAAATGAGACCAATTAAAAGAGATTTGCTAGAAGTGCTGAGGGATTTTGACCTGAGCTGTAATCAGGGATGGATACGCATTCCTTTAAAAGCGGAAAATGAGTGAGAGATCATGTGTAAACAACTCTGCCAATTAAAATGAAACGGATTATCTTATCTATGCAGCTCTGCTCAGAGAATCACTGCATATTCCAGATATACCACAGAGAGATCTGAGATAGGCATTTAAACCTCTGAAACAAGGCTCAGTGATGAAGAGATACGCTGTGGTTCAGGAGACCTCATCTGCATTTGGGTATTTCCCCTCCCCCATTTTTTTTTTAAAGAAATAATGGAATTATAAATGCTAATACAAAACTAGGCTTAGGCTTTTTTACCAGGTCACCTACGTAAATTCTGATGCAGATCAGACTGAAGGTTAGGCATCACAACAGTAAAACAAGCCTTACAGAAAAAGCACACAGCAGATAGCACCATCACTGCAAGTACAAGATACCACTGGAAAACACGCAGCTTGCCAGCACACACGCTCACGTCCCGATAAACACTTGCAGGTATTATTCCATACCTTAAAACAGTGATTCTCAATTTTTTCTGTATCACAATCCCCATTTTGCTGCTTAGATACCCCAGAACTCCTCTCTCCTCATGCTCAGCGATACTGGAGGGCAGTACTAGCCCCTGTTCTCCACTCTGCCACTAGGTCTGAGAACCCATACCTAAGAGCAAAAGTCATTTCTGCGACTGGAGTGAAAAATTTCATGTGGACAGATGTACCACTATGTCTGCTCTGTGTCCTTGCTTTGCAGCTCATTTTCATTGCTTTTTGAAATTTCCAGGACCTCCTAGTTCAAAATCACATACACATACAAAAAAGCAGTTTTACAAGGGCTGAAAAAACATCAAAACAGAGGAAGAAAAGACACTTTAGGAAACCATGTTCAAGAAGCAGTAGCATGGAAAATAGCATCATGGACTTGGGGAACAGCAAAAACTAAAAGGGAAGAAAGAACAAAAAGAGGAACTTGGGATAAGGAAGAAAATTTTAAAAAGAAAGCAGCAAGCGTACAAGACAATAACCCTGAGAGATACGTATATGTTCATAGATGCTGACAGTGGAAAAGTTTTAGAACATTTTATGCTGGTTGCCAGATTTGAGCACAGACTTTTTCCACTGCCTCAGATCTGGTCTAGTGGAGTCAGGCTGCTTTTGGGACCAGTGTAGCTCTTAACACAGCGCAATCACTTCTGTGTGGCACGAAGTACAAACTAGAAAGCCTTTCTAAATCCAACCTGCCAGGAGTTGGATTGATAACCTCAGTGCCATGAAGACAGCGGCACTGAAGAAGCCTCGTGCAGAAACACCACCCAAACCCATTGCAGATGGAGCACCTCAGGCGTCCCTGCGCAGCAGTCCTACAGGGCTCAGCTCTGGGACCGCTTACTGGTGCAGATGGAGAGCCAGCTCACATGGGCAATGTGAGCACGTGTGGGCACCCAGCCCAATAAACTCTTGGGGCTGATGCTGAGCTTGTAATTATATCTGGCTCTCAAGGTGTTTTTGTACCCAAGGTGTTCCACCCTACTGGTGCTACCTAGATTCTTCCATCATCCAAAATCTCCCAGCCCACTTATTGTAGATGATTGAGTTGGCTGCACATAACCTGAAAAATTCATCAGCATTTTCTAGTTTACATCTTTGCGACAAAGGGCAAGGTTACATTTCCTAACGAGAAACGCACATATAATTAACAACTCTGAATACTTCTTTGGCAAATTGGTCACAAAGAATCCCAGTGTGAAGTAGTGTAACTTGTGGTCAAATTCAGATATATGACATTTGCCCACTTCTAAATCGAGCAACACAGAGTTTATTCACTCTTGCATAAGCAAACAGGGGTGTCTCGCGCTTTATTTATCACTTTACCGCTGCAAATATTTTTTAACGACTGAAGGATGGGAAATACTATAGGAACGAGGCCTCACGTTCCATTAGCTTTTCCTGCGTAACACCGTTTTCATCGGGTCTTCGCGTTACTACAACCGTACCCGCCGTCGGCCTCCACTGAACGCAAGCCCCAAACAGTAGCGTGCGTAGCACACGCAGTCCAGCGGCGACCGTACGACGGGGCTACGAGCATCCTTTGCCCCGGTGCGTCCCGACTTGTTCCGCGGCGGCCCACGCCGTACCGACCGACCCCGCCGTTCGGTAAACAAAGCCGGAGCGAGGCCGGGAGCGCCGCTCCGGCACAGGACCGTGCGCCCGGCCGGCTCCAAGGGAAAAGGGGGCTGCGAGGGGCGGGAGCCACGGCCGCTGCCGCGGGGAAGGAGTTGCTGCTCCGGACCGCGTGTCGGCGGCTCGGCACTCACCCAGAGCAGCCGGGCAGGGCTGTGAAACCTCCGGCCCTGGGCGCCGCCGGGACACGGGGCCGGCTCCCGGCCGCACAGGTGGCTGCGGAGCGGCCGGCGCCGCGCCTCAGGGCCGGGGGGCTGCGCCCTCCCCGCCGCCCGCCCCAGCTCGGCCCCCGCGGCGGCGGCCGCTCTCCCCCCGCGGCCGCCCCTCGCAGAGCCCCCCTCCGCCCGGGGCCGCCGTCCCCCGGCCGGTACACAACTTCCCCCGGCCCCACCAGCAC
>VFFE01007626.1:915102-983741 GCA_008921705.1 Burhinus oedicnemus | reverse complement strand
CCGCTGGGCCGGGCCGGACCCCCCCGGTGCGCCGGGAGAGCGGGACCCCGCGGGGAGGAGCGGCGCCGGGGGACGGGTTTGGTTTTGTTTTTTTTTTTTTTCTTTGAGGAGAAGCCGGGAGGGGTCGGCTCAGGGCCGGGGCGCTCCTGTCCGGGAGGAGCCGCGCCGCTGCACGCCGTTACCGAACCACGTTGCGGCGGGTTTACCCCCCCGCCCCGCCCCCGCAAGCGCGGCCGCTCGCTGCGGTTTCGGGAGGTTTGGGCTGCGGTAGGAGCGGCGGGACGGCCACAGCCCTGGATTACAGGGCAGCGGTGCAGCCGGAAGGCGTGGGAAGCCCAGAACAGCGTTAGGTAGGGACTGACACCGCGGGGACATCCCCGGTGGCAGCACACACTCCCCCCCCCCGAGAAAAACACACACCCGCCGCACGGTGCAATTTCCTACTTAGAAAGACGGAGAAAATTGTAGTAGGAAGCCAGAATGGGATGTGGAGCCACATCACAGCAATATTTATTCTCAGCAGAGGATGGAGAAGCGGAGGGCAGGTCGGGAGCTGGTTAGCACGGTCCTGCTTGTGAAGCTGCTGTGCAGAAAGCGCTGCGGAGAAGTGAAAAGTTGTGACAGGTTAGCAGGAGGAGGGCCTGGAGGGGTCAAAAGCAGCAGAACTGGCTGGTGGCAGAAGAGGAGCAAGCGAAGGGAAAGCAGGTGCTCAGGGAATGAGGCCTCATCCTGGCAAGGCGCTGCTTCCCATCCCCCTGTCAGAGAATTGCCAGGGCCCTGTGGATCACTCCCAGGAAACCCTCAAGAAAGCAACCCAGGATGTAAATTTGTTGTATAGGGACCTGCTCCGCTATTGACAAGTTGAAAAAGCTTGAAAGGCACTGCTTTTGGTACGTGTTTAGACAGGGCTTTTCATCTTCAGCTAATCAGTTTGTACCTGAAGCACTGACCACACTTCTGTAAGCCTGTTAAGCCTGAGTTAGCAGGTGAATCAAATAACCATAGTAAAGCCGACAAAGCTGTGAGCAATCATATCTTAGCACGGTTCAAAAGCCTGTTCTGCTTCTGGCCGACAGCACCCTCACCTCAGCAGAGGCTGACGAGGCAGCTGCTCCCACCACCTGCACCAAGGCTGTGGTCCCATCACACCAGCACCCCGCACTGCCGAAATACCCAGCAGCACGTATTTGAACACTTGATTGCATTTCTGTTGAAGTAACCCAAACACGTACCACAGTGCTTACATCAGATTAAATACCGTCCCCCCACCTGCAGCCATCCCGAAGCCATCCCAGTGGCAGTGACAGGTGATACTCGATCTACCACAGACCTCGCACTTCCCAAAACAGCTGAGCAAATCTGAGCCAACCGAGGGAATCTGCGGCAGTTCAGCACTGTGTCGTGTGCTTGTGGCGTTTATGATCCAGTACTACATTCCGTGAAACTGGATTTACCATTTCAAACCACAGTTTGATATTCTGACATAAAAAGTTTTTTGGTAGTTCCCCTCTCTCCCCCAGTCCAACTAATCTCAGTTACACTGAGAGAGGGGAATCACTGACAGGAGCATACGCTGTACACTATAGCACACTATAGCACACTATACAGGTGCAGCAATACGGGGTTAAAATTCCATTTAACTCTGCAGTGGACGAAAGCACTCCAAAATATGCCCCATCCCTCCAAACTCCTCCTCCCTCCACCAGAGCAGAATTCACCTGCCTGCCTTCTCGTTTCACCACATCACAACTCCCAATCCCTCTGTCATCCTTGTCTTTCTAGCTACCTCGTATATATCTTTCTCTACTCACCTGCAAGACACCTTTAAATCCATCTTGCATCTCTGCTCTCTTCCCCACACCAGCCTCCTCACAGTCCAAACCACTCCAAGTGCTTGGCTTTAGGACTCCCTTTCCATTTTCCAGGCTATCCCACTGCTCTGCGCCTATCTCACTTAGCACGTGCTATCCCTGCGAACATTGCATTTCTCTGAAGCAACTTTTTCTCCTTCTTAAGGTTACATAAACAAACAATGCTTCCCGGGATAGTCAGTAAAAAACTGAGTTATAATGATTATTTCTATTTGCCTGCTTCTATTGACGTTTTAATGGATCAGGAAGCCTGTTCCTTTCAAAAGGGAAGGTGACAGTATAATGCTGTATAAAAGATTAAATGTGTTACTGTTTATGTGGAAGCTCAATGAAGTATTTCTAATAGGTATGGAAGATTTTTACTGATACTGTAACAGATTAGAAGGTGTTCAAACTTGCTGACTTATTTAAAATAATTTCAGCATTAAAACTTTTGGAATGAACAAAGCTGAAATCTGTTCACAATTCTTAAAAACATTTAAGACAATCGATCTCAAAGTTTGGGCCTTTTTTATACAAGAAAAATATGATAAATCTCCAAAGCAATGAATTTCAAATGACACACGAGTAGAACATATCCTTTTTGTACAAGTGCTTTTTTCAGTTTATTTTGAACTTCTAAACATGTAGTAAGAAACAAACAAATAAATGATTGCATTGTGGAAGAGGAACAACCACACAGCAGTAGCACTGCTATGGCTACTGAGCTAACCTATAGGATGTTCCAGTGTAAACAAGGCCTCTGAAGTGCAGCCTTGATGCCATTTTTGCAGGCTGTCCTCTGTTGGTATGAACACTACACTTTTCCACAGAAACATGAAGGAGAAAGAAATCGGGGTGAGACAGTACTTCATCCCAACAAGAAGCGGCCAAATCCCAACTCTGCCAATATACAGTGGTAGGATGGATTAAGAAAAAGGTTTTCTGTGAATAAATGTCATCCTGCCATGTCATCCTGCCCATCCATTCATGGGTAATTATGGGGAGTGAAATTATGTAAATTGTCACAGATGAGGGCCAACCCTTCTGTCTCCCCCATCCCACCTGTGCTTTAGAGAACCCCACTGTGGCACAAGGAACTTTCAGACTGGGATTTTATTGACTTAATGTTTTGCATCCTTCCACTGTGGCCAGGCTGTTTTAAAAACCACGAGCATATGCATTTTTGTTTTCTAAGACTTGTTAAGTATAGAGGAAATTGCTTGATTAAAATTCATGATACTACACACCAGTAAATTCCTATTCCTATTCCTCGCCAGCAGGCAGGCAGGGCATTCCTGCAGGTGAGGAGTTCTCAGGCACTAAATATCACGGGAAAAATTCATAACCCTCCACTCAAGCCACTTTAAGTGCCCCCAAGGACCACCTTTCCCAACTCTAAAATAAATTTATACCAAACCCAAATAAACAAGCATTCCAGGTGCACTAGTCTGCAGTCCCAAACCTTTCAAATTCTCAGGGAAAAAAACCCCGCCATCTGTGATGTGTAGCCGCAATACCACCCAGCTGCTCTGCATCACTGCTCATCAGTCTCTTCCAGCAGTTTCTACAGAGGTCAGTCTTGTTATCTGCACGGACAAATGGGAAAGCTGAAGGAGAGAGCACACAAGTGGCTTGTCTGCAGTCACCCCCCAGAGCCACAGCAAAAAAACAGATCACAAATCCCCTGATTGCTAGTTAAATGCTCTGTCCATTTGTCTACATTATCAATTACACACAAGTTACAGTTTTCATAATAAAATGGAAGGATCTATCGCTGTCTAGTTCTGCTCATGCTTCTCCCCACCTCTCATACATACTATAGCATAGAAGCATCCTGCCAGACTTTGTGCCCCTAGCCCAGCAAGTGAGAGCACACCAATCCTAGTTTAAAGGGAAAACCAATTTGGGCACAATAAAAGCTACCATCCATCATTGGTCTCCTGCAGAGTAATCAACCTATGTGTACAAGCATGCATCTGCGTATATTAGGAGAGAGGGAGGGAACTTAGAAAACCATGCTCAGACACTTCTCTCAGGTAGGAAGATGGCAAAATGCCATCCAATACGATGAGCAGATTTTAACCAGATATGGCATACTAGAAAATAAGAAAATATCTCTGCTTGGTAACTCAATACTGGAGCTATCGCACTGCAGATAGGTACCATTCCCAATCCCTGCTGTCAGCTAAAACGTAAGACAGGCACCCCTTCTGGAGCAGATTCTATCCCATTGGTGCATTTTTTCAGTCCCCTGGCCCAAGACCGACTAATAGAGGACGTGCAGGTGGTAAATGCACATACAGTACAGCTAAAATGGAACATCATCACCTTTTTTAAATGTACTTAAATCACATGCATATACAGGAACCCTCTGAAAGGCCCCATATATACGCTACATAAATATTCTTGACATAAGCATTAGACTGACTATTGTGCTTTCAGTAAGTGTTTAAATGACTCTTGTCCTGGTTAACAGAGCTACTAAGAACGTGGGAAATCATCACTAACTTTATGGATATCTTCCTAGTGTATACTGGATCATACTGCAACGTTTCTTCAAAGATCATTAAGATACGATTAACTGCTCCAGGAGAGACCTCACCTGATGAGCGATGCTGCCTTGGATGTCAGAAATGATAGCAGAACCTCTCTTTGCTACTGTAATAGCAGGAGCTATCTCTCCTGGCCACGAACAGATTGTCTTCAGTCCCAGTGAAGTGGGCTGTAAAACTCTTACCTTCTCCCTTTAAACACTAAGGACAATTTTCCTCCTGTTTCATCAGGCAGCAAAAGCAATCATCTCTTTAAGCAGCAGTAACTGACACCTATTTACTAGGTAATTGCTGCAGTTAAAAGGGATTAAGCACACTGAACTCTCTTTCGGTGATAAGGCAAAGCCACCCCTGCAGCACTTCCCAGATGCACCTGAGAAGAGCTCAGGGCAGGGGGAGGCCAGCCAAGCCTGCCAAACGGGGGGCGCGCATGCCAGCTAGCCCCTCAGGCTTAGCTGCAGCCAGTACCAAACCGGGACGTGTATCCCCGGCGCAATCCCAGCAGTAACTGTGCCAGGCCCGACACAAGGCCAGCGGGAGCAGGACACAGAGAAGCACGCAAGCATCTCTGTCCCACCGAGACCAGCTGGGAAGGGGGCTCAGCAGAAGGCAAAAGCAGCACGCTGCAGGCGCACCGCTGAGCGCGCCGGCGCTCAGGAGAGCAGCCTCAACAGTCCAAGGTGGGAAATAAAAGAAAAATGCCAAAGCGGCAAAGGCCCCAGTGGAACAAAGCCTACCCAAGGCAGCATAAATGAAATGCTAATAACAAGAGGCAGTACAGAAACAAAACAGGCTAAATCCAACTGACTTCTAACTTCTTTTAGGGAATCATGCTTACGCTGCTAGACCAGGCACGTTTGTACAGGTGAGTGGTTTGATCTGTGCCTCCGCAGGCACTTCCCATCTAGGGCACAAAATACGCTAGCTCACAAAGGTAAGAGCTGTCACCCAACTGGAGTTCGGCACGCTCACATCTGGCAAACCCAATGGCCAGACAGCCTGGCTTCTCTCACACAGTCTGAAACACTGGGGAGGAAAACAAAGTCCAAGAAAGGAAGAAGCAGCATCGGCTTGCCAAGGGTTAGGCTATCAGGAACAGAAGCAACATTTCCCTATTATCCTGTAGTCTGTCAGGGAAATGCCATAAAGTTCATTTTAACAGGTTCTGTTGCCCCTTTGTTTTTATTAATGCTAATATTTTTTCAGTTTTCCTTTCTAAACATGACATTTTTAAATCACATGATTTACTGACACAAAAACAAAGCTTTGCAGACTGATTCTTACCCCAGAAGTGCCAATTCCACATTGTCCCATGGTTTAAGAGAAAAAGGTGACACTCAAAACATTGCACTGTTTAAATGTTATTTTATTAAATATCTTCAGTTCAAGGTTTCATTGTAACAAAGCTATGAAGGTTCTACCAACATTCAGACCAAACAAACAAACACTAGCTAACTTTAATTATTTCTATATCATGCAAAAATTCTGCATCAAATGCCTTCCATTTCCTGTTTAAAATGTGATATTTATAATATATATTATATAGATGCTTATATTAGCCCCATAAGAGAACATTAAGAATGCTAAAGGTGTACAGCTGTGTTTGATAATGGCCATACCAAGCTAAGGTTCTCATTAACTTAAAAGGAAACAAAACAAACTAAAAACCCAAAAGAGATTTTGTCTCCAAGACTGTGCAAAACCAAAAAACCCAACAGTTCTGTTCTTTTTAAATTTTCTCTGAAAGATGCAGATACTTAATACAGAGGGTTTTCTTTTTAATTATTAATAATCATCAGGTAAAGAGACAAGGAAGATCAGACCTAAAGAAGGCATGCATAATGTTTTATATTTATCTTTTTTAAATGGCATAATTGTAATCTCCTGTTTGCCCTCTCTTTGTGGCTTTAAAAAAACCCAACCTGAATAAAATATCAAGGCTTTTCACTTTTCCACTTCACTCACTGGCTTAGTGCGGTCTTAAAAATGTTTCAAAATAATAAAATCTAGTGTTTCCCCCCATGGGTTCAATCCCCACACTCCTCCCTGGGGTGGTGGAGGGAGGAAGAAAAAGCTCAGACAAACTGGGGAAGTGTGGATGGTCTTTTCCTTCATCACGGGTTAAGCCGATCTAATCCTGGTATGGGATAGCACCTCTCTAACAAAGGGAGCAGAGCGCTATCTGTTGCAAAGCGACAGCTCCAGTTTGTGGAACAGCTTTTATTTTCTACATTCTGTTAAATATGGATTAAAATTCCAAATTGGCTTTCTTCTCTTCTGTAGCCTGTAAAAAGGTTGCCTTACACTCAGTATGCTGTCAATGCAATCACTTTAACTCCCTTGAAAGATCTGAAAAATGATTAGGGGTAGACAGAAAATCAGGTAAAAGGCCATCCCAACTTCTGCAAGTGATGCCTTCTCTTGGTCAAGACAAATCCTACCGGGTCTGCCAGAAAGGCCATTTTCTTCTTGGGGCTAGGCTCCCTCCTTGGTAAGGTCAACAAAACACTTCCACATTCCCCACCCAATGAAGAAAGGAAATAGACTCCTTTTGCAGCAAAGAAAAGAAAGGAAGATGAATTGGCCCAAGGGACAAACATCAGATCACATGTGCTAATTCCCTTTCCCCTCTGCTTCATGAGGTATCCTCTCACACCCAGAGGCAACACAGGGAGGTGGCCTGGAGTCCTTCGGGCTACATTTTTTGAGGTTCTGATCTGATAGTTTTCTGTGTTATAACATCACTGTAAAAAATAGAAAAATTACCCAAATAAACACTAGGAAACATGACACTTACAAACATCAGATGGGTTAGTGGTGGGGAGAAGCACCTGGCTGGGGCTGCTGGCTCCCACTGCTATTTTACTCGGAGACCAAACAAATCAAATAGGAGGCCAGGTAACCCCTTTAATTCTATGGGTGCATATATTTCAGTATAAAAAACACACGCTATTTATGCCTCATATAGGAGTGTATGTGCAAGTCTTCATGAAGAACATAACACTAAGTTTTTTTGTCTGCTTCCTAAGGAACACGTGTTCTGCAGCACTGTGGATCCCAACTATGCTACTGGGAAAAAAAAAAAAATAGAAAATACCATACATGTACCCTCTTCCTCTAAAAGCTCTGCTCTTAATGCAATGCTTTTTTTGTTTTATTAAATTAAATAATCTGGCTTTAAACCTCCATGTTTGGCCAGGTAGTGGCTGTTTCTAAAACCAGTATCTCTGAAGAGCAAGCTTCTATTTAAGTTATATTCACTTAAACCCATTTTTTTTAATCCCTGCTTCCACCTTTAGTTTTAAATCAACATCCCACTTTGTTTTTTTTTCCTCAAAAAAAAAAAAAAAAGTCTGTTTTGGGATCCAGCAGCTGAGCAACCAGCTTTCCATAGCGTTCTTGCTGTGCAGAAATTGAAGAAGAAACTCAGGCTGAAGTCAGTCTGCTGGGCAACAGGAAGAGAAGTGCCTCCTCTCTCGTGAACCCCAGTCTTCACACTGGCTCCTCTGGGGTCTCCTCGCCACCTCTCGCCGATTGAAGTTGCAGCACAGCCTGAATGCGATGTTAACTTCCGCCGTGGCTTTGTGGAGCACAGTTCAGCCATCCGCTGCTCAAGCTGCCTCCTTTTTTGCTCTCCCTCTCTCTTTCTCTCTCCTTCACTTTTGCTTTCCCCCTCACTTCATTTCTGAAAGATGTTCCAGCTGCTGCCATTTTCTTAGCCCTGGGGGAGGGGGCATGTTGGACAATCTGTCATTTATTTAGCATTATTCCTGTTTTTTATTATTTTATACAAACAATGTGTCTTTTTTTTTTTTTTTTTTTTTTTTTTTAGATTTAAAAACACCTTCGTACAGCAGAAACAGACACGATGGATCCATGGAAAACAACAGAAAGGCAGCGCCCGGAGCATCAGATGCATGCAGGGTTTCGTGCATTTGGCTGCTGCCTGTTTGTAATTTGTATTTACTTTTTTTAACGTCAAAACAGACATGACCGTTGCTGTCACTCAGGCACTCCAGAGCTGCTCGCTAAGAAGATATTGCCCTCCAGCTGAGTATCTCCACAAGTTGCTGCGGTCAGGAAGAAGCAGTGTCCACCCAGAAAGGAGAGGGGAAAACGGGATGGAAGATGGAAGGAAATAAAGCCATACATTAGCTGTACACAATTAACAAAACACGTTTTCTACAGGCTAATTATTTGGTACAGGCAGAGACCCTTCCTAACACAGCACAGACTGGGGCTCATGAGGAGAGCCCTGAAGACAAGAGGCACACACTTTCCCTTCCAGGTGGCTGAGTGTGCCAATGAAAATGAACTGCTTGCTAAAATGAATTACTTGCTTGACTGGAGCAGACCTGGGCCCACTGCCCAATAGTGACATGTCCCAGAAGTTGAAGAAGTTTCCCAAGGGGCGATCTTCAGAAACAGTTTCTTCCTCACTTCCAACTGGCTTTTGCCTTGAGCTGAAAGATCGGGGGTGGGGTGGTAGGGTGTGTTGGGTTTTTTGTTTGTTTAGGGTTTTTTTAAGTCTTCAGTAATTTTGTCTCTGAATGTTCTTAATATTTAAACAGCTTTTCTGCAGTTTTGCAAAGTTGTAGCCCTAATGACTGGTTTTAGCAAAGGTGCCTCCTGGCTAATCTTCTTGTGTTAAATTACTGGATTTATTGCTATCAGTTTTAAGTTTGGGGTTCTTCTCATGTTTGCTTAGCATTGTCCTGCCATGAAAGTGTAGCCAAAATCTTTTTTCTACCATTTCTTAGTTTGCAAATCTTTGTTGCAAACTCTCTCAACTAGTCTTCTCCCTTCTTGGTTCCTATTCTCTCCTTACGCAGAAGTCCTCTGATTAACCTCAAACTTCTTTTACAGCTGCAGTTTCCTTTTAAGATGAGTTACCCAAAACTGAACTCTGCCTTCCAGGTGAGAACAAACCACTGATTTCTATTTAAGCATTCTTATTCATCTCATTCCTTCTTTATCCTTACCCTTCACCGCACATGGGACAACGCTGCTCCAAAACGATTCAGTGTGTACAGATGGGGGCTGCCCACACTGACCCCACTTGTAATTGCACACGGTTATACCTCCTTCAGAACCCAGAAATGCACACAAATATTTCAACTTCAATTTAATTTATGGGGGTTTTTTAAATATTTTTTTAACCAACATTTTGTGGTTTGGAAATGGCTTCTGCTCTGCAGTTTTCAGAAACCCTCCAGCACATACTTTTGGAGGAGGTGCAACATTTCAGCAGCCAAGTCAAGGAAACATACCTCTTCTGTAGCAGCTAAGACTCTCCATTCCTAAGCTTCCTCAGAACTCGAAGGCATAGCCACTGAGCCATACCGATCTTAAATTTAATAATTTCTTCTGCATCTCTTTTTGGACTAAAGTCAGGACAGAAGTCTCCCTCAGCATCTCTGTGATGAAAACTGGTGCAAGTTAGTTATTTTTTGTTTCCCTGCAAAGTCTTTATCCCTCTCACTGTGTTACCCCCTGGAAATTCAGCTGATTGTCCAGCTCCCTGGAAAGCTTCCCTGCTTCTGGTGCCCCCAGCTGGCTTTTGCTTTTCAAATTCCATCTGTGACCTCTGCAGTTTGCTTGTGATAGTTCACATTCCTTTCCATTGCCTTCAGTAGTGTTGAGTCCCTCACAACACATAAGAATAAAAACTGCTCTTGGCTTAGTCCCAAGTGGTACACAAGACTAGGACGCAAGTAGTAACTATACTCGAGCGGTTCATCCTCAAATGACATTAAAAAAAGCTTGTCTCCCAGGTGTGGATTTTTTTTTTGTGTTTGCTCTTGAATTGAAAATCTTTAGTAAAAAGGTCCTAAAATTAGGGAACTTAGATCTTTAAAATGAAGGTGATATATACTTCACCATAAAATGAAAAGAGGCAGAAAGATTTTGTACATTTAACTAAAAGAAATCAGTAAGGCAATAAACAAGAATGCCTAAATGCTGCAGAAGTAAATGGATCTGCTGTTCTTTAGGAGCAACCAGCAATAGTTTCTTGATGTCAAATTTTATAATCAAAGTTTCCTCCAATGCTGAATTGTGTCAAGCTAATTGGGGGATATTTTAAATCCTTCAATATTATTATTTGTTTAGATTTTTTTTTCCTCCAAGTTTTCTCAACATTGTACACTAAATAGCTTGTGCTAATCAGAAAATTGGGAGTAAAATTTATACGACTCAATCTTTACCCTTATGACATAGAAATTGTTCTGTATAGATTTTACAATATCCTCTCTAGAATATGACATTCTCATCAAAAAAGTTCTCTGAAATCACCAGTATGTACAGGTAGATCCCTGACAGCTGGGAAATAGCAAACCCGTGCACAGCATGAGATACTCTTCCTCTCTGCTCTGGGTTAGCACTCTGACCACAGAGTTGAGTACCTGGAGGGGAAGCACTGCTGCTACAAGGGTAGCTGTGCTCAGGAACAACCGTCTGGCACGTGACTCCAGTTTGTCAGGAGTGGCAGATAATCCTACTGAGTCCAGAGGACAGGGCTTAGAGAAAAGAACACCAACTGATCAGCAGAAGTTTTTAGCCTACAGACTGCTACAACGCTTCTCTCACAACCAGCTAAGCAGCCTTGAATACTGAACTCCCACATGCAGCAGCCTGAGCTGTGTGTATGATATACTTCTTCCCTGATAGTCCATACCCGTATTTGATCCTCACTGGAGAGGTGCTGCAGGAGCTCCAGAGCAGTGGTAGTGGACGTTCAGCCACTTGCCATCTCGGCGGTGCCAGACGCGGGTCTCTTCAGACTGCGTGGTGCGGGGCCGGCCTTGGCCATCGATGTACTGTGTCAGGCGGATGTACGCGATGCAGGCAGCATCTTCACCAATGACATGGACGTGGGGGTTCAGGATGGTGGTGTGTATTGGCTTGCTGTTCTTCGACAGTACTGGCAGAACATGCAAAACCATCAGCTTCATTTTACTACTAAAAAGGAACAGCCTCTCACATCATCCAACCTCTTTTGTATTCTACTCACCTTCCACTGGACTCTGGGATACAATAAAACTGCTCCTGCAATTTTCCAGGCAAAATCCAAGCAATTCTTTCCCCTATCACCTGTTCTTCTCCTTAGGAACTGCACACTTATTATTACCTAGAATCCCCTGGCTCCTTTGCTCCTGCTTCTTCTGCAAAGCATATTCGCCCCTTTTTCAACATCAGTGCTGCTGTTTCTTCAGTTATAGGAAAAGATCTTTTAATTACAGAATATTGTTGCAAAGGAGTCAATAATCAAGAGATCTTTAAGCTAGGCCTGCATTAAATACGAACAAGCCTCAGAGAAGTGTAAAAATCACTCCAGAACAGGCCTTTGAGAGAGACAGTCTCTGCATACTTAGAGCACTAGGAATTGCCAATACTAAGGACCTTGACCTAACCACCAAAATAAAACAAATTAAACACTTCAGGATTTAAATTTCAATTATCTCATCCTGTGGAAACATCCAGGAAGGGAGGCAAATCCACTAGTATAAATGATAGCATTTCTCCCAACTCTTTTTCCTGCTCCAGGCTGACAAGGTGACCCTTGTAGTCACGTAACGGGTTCATTAGGTGTTAGAGATCTGAAACCACCCAGGAAAAACTCAAAGTAAAGGCGTGACTGATTTGTGCATGACTACCTTTATGTCTGACCATTCAGTATGTCCACCCCAAACATACATGGTATTTCCACCGAAATATGCTCATTTTTTCCATTTCCCTATCAGTAGGAAATCCAGTGCCTCAAACTTTTAAAGCTCCTACAGTCCACACTTACAAAATATTTGCACCAGCCAAACTGTATGCCTACAGCAAAGGGATCAGGGGGTTAGAACTGAAATTGTTGCTGGAAAAGGCTTTTGAGAGAAAGCATGCTGGCTCGTATGAATGTATCACAACTGATACACAGTCGAGTTCTTGCTGGTCCTAACAGCCAGTGAAAACAAGGGCAGTTTTACCCCCCAAAATGTGGTGTAAAGAAAGATTAGAGAGAAAGCTGTTGTTGTTACCAAGTCTACCCACTCACAGTTCTCAAAGTAAAACTTATGGAAATCCATTCCTTCAACCAGGTTCCCCAGCGCTTCAGGTTCAAATGAGGTCAAGCCAGGATCACAGATTTTTCTGCAAAGAAAAGCACCACAGGCTTACAGTCTGCATTTAAGTCCAAGGGCTATTTACACAATGAAGCACTGGTACGGCATTTGACTCACACCCTGTGTCCACCTAACTGTTTCCCTACTCCAAGGAGTAAGTTCCTGAAGGACTCAGTCCTACTGCAACAACATGGAGTTGATGCTAGTTGGCATTTCACATGAAACAAGCCTCTAGGTTTCTGTCTTTCCTTTTATTCTCTTTCTGCCCATCTCACTGCCCTCCCCCCTACTTTTCTCACGAAGCCAGGACATTTTCCTTTTGTTGCTCCTGTTGCTGTTTGATACCTGGCTTCTACTTGATGTTCATTTAGAGAGCTCTACCATATCCCTACCCCTAATTGATGGAGGCTAAAAAGCATAAAACTTTTTACCATTCCTGACTGCATGACAACTCTTCACACCCAGGAGCCAGAACATCGCTTGCACACAAACCGATAAACAACGTGTCAGAAGACATCTGTACTTACGTATAAGCTTCAAAGTCTCCATTGTTGATGGCTTCTATCAGCTGCTCTGTTATCTTAATGATCTCTTGCTTACGCACTGTGAACAAGAAGAAAGAGCGATTTAACTGTGCATCAGACTTCAATGGGAATATGGGGATAGTGGGTGCTTCTTACAAGCAATTTGCGGAGCACCATTAGTCTAGGTCTCAGAGGATGCTGCTCCCTGCATTCTGGAGATACGCAGTAATGGCAGCCATCCACATGAGAGTAGCAGGGCAGTGGTATGAAAGGGCAATGGTGATCCCATAAGGCAGGGAGAAAGGAAATAAAGATGTCATGTTCAATTTTTTAACTCTGGAAAGGTCTAAGGCACCAGAGGTGTCTCCTGAATGACAGCCTGAGGTGCTTCTGGGGAGTCTGACCAATGAATGTCAGTGAGCTTGCCAATGCGAAGCAGTTGTCTGGCAGCTTAAGATGTGGAAACCCTTCACCACAGTAGGCATACGCAAATGGCCACCACACAAATCAAGTCAATTGGAAAAAGTCTTCCAACAACTTGCCGATCACCACCACCAATACCTCAGCTATGATATAACGCTGCAAACAAGCAACTGGGACATGTAGGGATGACTTCCACAAGCTAGAAAGACAACTGCAGCAGGATGGATGGGTTGGATGAACAGGTCCTTGCTACATACTAGTGCGCACTCCATTCCTCAAGCAGTTAGCTTCTGCCAATCCCTGTGGCACAATTCTTTTCAGCACTTTGACAACACTGCCATTACCCCAACTCAGTGTACTGAACTTCAAGAGGAATTAAGACAGGGGCTAGCTGTCTACTGTTATTTCGCCCCTCTCTGGCCAGCACCTCTGCACTCTCTTGTTTTGGTTTCCCACAGCTGATTGCCCAGGCTCCATCCCCTCTGAGGTGTTCCATCACCCATGCTGATCTCAAGAGTCCTTAAGACTCACAAAGTTTGGGTTGGCTCTGTTAAATAACACAATTCTAGTTCTATGACTATATGTGCACCACACACATCCCTGAGCCTGTATGCACACCCTCAAATCTCTTCAGCCTTTCCCACACTTTCCTTGTAGGTAGAATATCCTGCACATTACACAAGCATTTAGGAGGTTCTCCAGCATTATCTTTAATGTTACCAAATAATTTACAATTCCTACCACCAGAAGTAGAATTTATCTGCCCTTAGGCATCTAAAATGTAGGTGTCTGAAATGGAACCATTCACCTGACTGTTCCTCCTTTAGGTCTTGAAAGAAATAGGCAGTCTGGAAGTCCCACCTGAGGTATCTCAGATGCCTATCATTAAGGGGGATGGTGCTTAAATCCAACCTACTATACATTTAGATGTCCAAGTCAGGGAAGCTGAATTCTACTCTAAATGCCAGAAGATGGCAGTCTGAACTGCCCTCCCCTGTAAGCTTTCATCCACTTGTACATCTCATCCCATCATTGATAAACACAGCTGAAGACCAACAAGATTATAATCTCACTGGCTACAAAAGATATCTGCACTCACTCAGGAAACCAATTAAGAGAATTATACTACCAGCCAGCCACGGAAACATCTCAGATAGGGGACAACTGGCTCATAATGGTAAGGGAGCTGGTTTTGCTACTCAGACTGTATACATTTCCACACGTCGAAAGATGTATACAGGGAATAGATCAGAACGACACAGTAGGCTGTCTGTTGTGAAAAATGCCTTTACAAGCAAGTCATCTGGAATTGTTTCTGTACAAAGTATGGCTACTTGTTGGACCTCCCTCCCACACAGAGCACACACAAATGTGTGCAATGTCTGGAAGATGGACTCCATGGGAAAGGCTGTCCATTTGGGATGAGCGAGGAAATCTGCAGACTACAGCCACCATGTGCTGACTCATCTCAAGGAGATTTGCACCCCCTTCCCAAGCGTCACTATAGAGCAGCGTTGACCCTATCCTTCAACACAAGTCCATTCCATCAGACTGTGCTCGTCTTCTTGCTTTTACTACATGTCCCGAGCTACAACCAGCACACAGGAGGTGACCTGTTTATTCCGAAGGACTGACAGCCTCGGGATGTCACAGGGGAAGGCATTCGTGCCTCCCACTCCTGATGAATCCACGAGGCCTCCTAACTTACACTGCAGAGGGGCACAGAAGGGAGGCATGCACGCACCAGCACAGATATAAAAGTGTGGCCTCGGCTATTCTGCTGCCTTTTTTGAGTACCCTCAGAGGCAGGCCCGCTATAGCCGCCTGCCGGCGCTGCCGCAGCAGTGCCGCCAGCAGGAGGCCGCAGACGGGTACACGGCGGGGGCGGCAGGGCCCACGGCAGCCCTTTTAGCGGAGTTCGGTTTGAACACCGGGGCAGAGCTTACACCCGGGCTCTCCTCCCCGGCGGCGGCAGAGAGCCGGCGGCGCGGGGCCGCCGGCCCGGCTTTGGGGCAGCCCCGCTCTCCCCCGCGGCACCGCGGCGCCCCCCGGCGGCCACCGCAGCCCCCGGCCGGAGCGGGGCCGGCCGTGCCTGGGCCTGGCTGCCAGCGGCCCGGCCTCCCGCCGGCACCACCTGCCCGCAGCGGTTAGCTCGGAGGGGCGCTCCGCCCCTTCTCGGACGGGCGGGGGGCGAGGGGCACAGAGGTGGAGAGAAGAAGGAGGGGGAGCTTTACATCTACGGTAACTAGTACTAGTTGCACTACTCCACTACTGCTACCCAGCTGCTAACTTACGCGGTGCACGGTTAAGTACAAAAGGAACTACTGGAGTTAGCAAAGGCTCCGACCGAGCACGCTCTAACTCCAATGTCTGCCCTGGGCTGTCCCAGGCAAGAAGCTTCTCTTCACAAGACTGCGTAGCTGCAAAACAAATGTAAGCATTAAAATAATAAACAAACAAAAACCAGAAAGCAAAATAAAAACCAACAAAGAAGTACAAACACACACAGCCCCAACCCCGGTTGGCACACAGAGAACATCCACATCCCAGCAACCTCTACCTGCTCTCCTGCCTCTGTCACATATCAGCTGGGCCCGACACTGCCCAAAGGGGACCACCCTGGCACCGGTGCAGGAGACCCCTCAGAGCACAGTAGGAATCGCACTAATGCTGCTGGAGGTAGTCTGAGGGTGACCTAAAACACTGGTTGGAGTAGTGACAGAGCAGCACGAGAGCAAGTACGAGACGTGAGCAAAAGGGAAACAAAGTAGGGCATCCAAATCACTGCAAATCTCAACTCGCAGGGGAGCAGGGTGGGAGAAGGCTGCCCTGCTTGGCAGAGAAGTGTTTTGGCACTCCTCAGCCTACCAAGCAGGGCCTTGCTACAAGCAAGAGGAAGGAGTTAATAAGAAAGCAGTGATGGCCAGTTCGCATCAAAAAGAACTTCAGAAGAGATCATTTCCCTTCCGTTCTGGCTGGGCAAAGCACCTTTCCCATTGCACCTCATGAACTAGCAGTTTGACATCCTTAGAGCTACTTCAAAAATAAGTAACAGAGAGGCTCCCGCTGCTGAATCGTATGAGATGCTGATGCTGTGTGCAGGAAACCAGGGAAGGAAGACAGGAGGAGACAGAAGAGGGCATGCCTGTTCCTTCATTCCCAGACTGACCTGAACAGAATCAATTACTCCAGACCTTCCCAACTCACGTTAAGGATCCTTTCATTATAGCTTTAGTCAGGCAGCTAGTACTGTATATCTGTGCACGGGAAAGGCTGGGAATCTCACCTAGATTTTCTCCAACCCACTAGGTTTTTTTCACATCCATTTTCAGAGTTTTTCAGCCACAGGCTCCTCTACAGAAGCAGCCAGTTCAGGAGAGATCAGGCAGACGGTACCGTAACTGGCAGACTAACCATGGTATCAGCTGAGCTAGCAAGACAGACACGCACAGTAAAGCTCACAACAGAGAAATGCTACTCAGAGCCAACATTATCCAAGGATTTTCCCTCAGAGGACCTGACAATGGATTCAGAAATGCTGTGGGGTCTTCCAGCAGCCACAGCCTTCCTTCCAAAGCATCCTTGAAGCAGTTTGTAAAATCTGTTTTTTGTTCCTTTTGTACTTTCCAAGCACCATCCACATCTGGAGTGCTCAGAAGTTCTTGACAAGCAAGACTGAATTCAGCCTCACACATCCCCTCCATAAGCAGACCTGCACCACTGACCCCGTCTACCACAAGGAAAACTAAGAGATGCAGTGACTTGCCCAAGGAAACCCTGAAAGGCAGTGTCACTGCAGAGAACTCCACGTGAAAGCAAGGGAATGAAATTAGCTAGGATGAGGTTCTGGTTTGTTTTTTGGGGGTTTTGTTTGTTTGTTGTTTTTTTTGGTTGGTTGGTTTTGGGTTTTTTTGGTTTTTTTTGTTTTGGGGGTTTTTTTGTGTGTGTTCGTGTGTGGTTTTTTGTTGTTGTTTGGTTGTTTTTGGGTTTTTTTTGTTGGGTGGTTTTAGTTTTGTTTTTCCCCCCCAAAAACAGAAGGAAAGGTTTGGAAATTTTCAGTGTGCGAAGGAGGGTATTTTGCAGGAAGGGAGATGATTTCTTTTTGTTCTGGAGTACTGGAAATGAAAAATCAATGTTCTGGAAGGAAGTTGAGGAAAAGAAAAACCTTGGGGAAGGAGAAATGGGAAAGGTGGAGGGAGGATGGGGAAAAAGATGCCGTGAAGCACTGCACCCCTGGACTTACTGGCTGAGAAACAGAGAGAAAGCTGGGACTGCATGGACTCAGTCTGTGTTTTGCTCTCACTGTGCCTCCGTCCTTCAAGCACTGAGCTGCCGTCCCCGGTGGAGAGAGGGGGAGCTAGCATAGCAGGGAATTGAAACACAAACACAAACAAAACACGCAAGTTCAGTAAATAAAAAAAGAGAAAGGAAATAGGAGAACATTAAAGAAACCACAATGCTGGGCACAAAACATGCAGGAGTATCCTCCAGGGCAAAGCCAAGTAGACAGCTCTACAACATGGACCTGCCGTACAATTTACAATGACACAGAAGTGGAGGGGGATGCTGCCTTTAGCCCCACTACAGTGGAAACAACATAACCCCGAGGCAATTGTCACTGATGGATAAAGACGATGTCTGCTACACCACAGCGGAACAGATCTGTGTAACCTGTTGTCTATTGAAAATAAGAAGTTGGCAGAGGAATTACTTGCACGAGCACTTCCCTTTTCCCAGAGTCATGGCTATGCAGAATGACGAGAACTCCAACACCCCCAAACCTTTTGGTCTATTTAGTTTTGCTTGAGTGCTTGCTTAGCTTAAAACATGGAGAGGCAGGAGTTGAAAAGGAACACTGGTGAACACTGCTACACTTAAAACGGAAGCAGTAAAATTACCAACGGCACAAACCATTACTGTGCAAGCTCCTTCCCTCCCAACCACCATTCAAATGCTCACTTCTATTAAAATCATAACAAAATTTTCTAACCTCTGCCAAAAAACCCCCCCATACCTCAGTTTTGATCTGCAGAAATGTAGCCATACACAATTCTTCACAGAATGAGCCTTGGCCAGCTGCTCTCCTCCCCCCCACCTTCTGTTCCAGTCCTAGTCTTCCTCTCATCACAGCATTTGTATTCCTAACTTACAGGACCTGTTGGCTCAACTGACTCAAGTCTGAACAAAAGCTGCCAAAGGAGACAAGGTTCTGGACAAATACCTGTTCTGGATGGATATCCAGCGGAGATTAGATAAATCAGTTTCATTACCACACTACCAAAATGATCTAGTTCCCTTCCCTCAAAGCTACGTTCTTAAACCACGGATTACTCTTCAGCAAAAAGGTGGGAGCTAAATACTGTCCTGTAATGAGGTCAGGTCTTATCTGAAACAATCTGTATTGCAGAGCTCTCTCACTCACTGGCATGTGTTTCTGCTCCCTGTGACTCCTCAGAAGAGGAGCCAGCAGCTCGTAATAAGCCACGGGAAAAGCATCAGGAGCTAGCCCAGCTGACAGAGGTGACATTGCTGCTACACCACAGGGTCAGCATTGATTTCTCCCTGGATATGTAACTCAGATTGACTACAGGGAGAATGAGAATACCTCTGCCTCAAAATGCAAAATATTAACGCTTTTGCCTCAGAATGCAAACTGCGTTCACCCATCCCAAACCTGCTCATTCAGGAAAACATCTGCTTGTCCTTCTTTGGTGAGGTCAGGAAAACGACAGCTGCTCAAATAGCATGAGCAGATATGGGACTCTGAGCTCCTTCATCTAAAGAGTTTTACAAGCACAGAATATTTATGATATGGTCACTGAAAGGTGTGAAGTATCAGTGGAGCGAGAGGCTGAGAAGAGATCTCTGTCAAGGATATGAAAAATCATTTCCATTCAGAGACAACAGGCTGAGAATGATCTTCATCTTAGAAACAAAAATAGACCCAAAGAGAAAAAAAAAACAAAGAGGAAAGTGTGTGCACATCACTAAAGAGATTCCCAGAAAGGGGTGAGAAGGGAGACTGAGCAGTAACAGAGAGGTTTCAACTCCCTGTAATCTACAGGGAAGCACAAAAACACAACCAGACTCCAAGCCTCAAGGGACTGGTAGGGATTTTCCAAGTCTAGAAATGGGCTGGAGATGAACAGATTATGATATTTGCAAGAGAAGAATTCCAACTCTGAGACAAAAACAAATTAGCTCAGAGCAAACAGTGTTTATATACCATGGAGGCCAAGCCAGCTGGTTCCCCAATGCATGGTCCCATCGTGACAGGAATGACAGCGTCATGGCGAATTTATGAACTGAGTCAGACACAGAAGTCTGGGAAGCTAGTTCAAGGCAATGATCTAATCTCCAGGATCCCCTGCCTGCACGTAATTGTATTAGAAATTACAGGCAAAACACCTACCTTTCAGATCCTCATCTTCAGTTGTGGTATTACAGCTCTCTGTGGAACCCTGCATGGCAGAACAGAGCATTACCAGGCATCAGCAGTCGGGAGCATGAGTAAATAGTTTGATTTGTTTGTGAAGGAAGATGGGGAAAAGCACAAAAACATTGGCAGGGATGGCGGGGAGAGGATGATACAAGGAAGATTGGGATGGAAGCAGGCCAAATATTAAGCAAAACAACAGCATCTCTGCTCAGCTTTTGCGTGTTTAAGCCATTCAAGCCATCCACCCAGAACTTTCCAAGGACAGAAGTTATCAAACTCTGTCAAATGAGATCAAATGGGAGTTGCTTCTGTTTGGAAGAAGAATAGCCACAAGAAGCTAAAGAAGGGCTCCTAAAATTTCTCAGAGCAACAGGTCTCCGTTTTCACAAGAGGAAAAAAAAGCGCCTAAGTGCCTGTATCTTCTTCTCCACCCTACATATGAAAGAGAATGGTGATTACACACCACAGTAGGAAAGAGATTATAATATTTGAACAGTTGTCCCTACTCAGTCTCTTCCAGAGATCCACAGCCATACAACACAACCCTCCCAGCCTACTGTCAGCAGTATTCTGGAGCATGCTACAGACCAGACGTCAGGAAGGTAGAAACCGAAATAAGACACACGAAGACAAGAACAACAAGAGAGAAGTGGAGGTTTCTCTGGCAACGCTCCCATCCCTTACCTTTATGCCATCTGTAGCATTATGGACAACAGTTGTTTGAGGCTCCTAGGAAAGGATGGAAGAATCATTAAACTCCAGTTCCAAAGCTTTCTCACATTTCTTTTCACTCCCCAGCAAGTGGAGAAAAGGTGACTGACATAAAAAAAAAAACACAACACCAAACCACAAACTCCAAACAGCACACGTGTGCTTGCGTGCGTGCGCACACACTTCCTGCACAGAAGGTTTCCTGAAGAGAGAGAGGCTGCACTAACAGCTACAGTCGCATGGAGACAAAGCCCCCAGCTTCCCTGCAATTGCCTCTAATTCCCAATTTGCCTCCAGTGAACCAGGCTGGCACAAGTGCCAGACGGCAACCGAGCAGCATCCTCTGCAGCTGCCCATGAAGTAATGACCCCCTCAGCAGCGTCCTTACTGGAAAATGCTTCAGAAGAGGAAGAGAGTGGGGAAAGGACAATACTGGGCTGGGGCCTTTGTCTCCCAGTTGTTTTGAAAGTTTGTCAGGTATTTTACCCTAAAAAGGGACATTCATAATTTCCATAATAAAAAGGGAGTAAGCCAGACCACCTCAATGCCTCTCAGAGAGGAGTTGCTAAGGGAACTGGGCTGTGAAAAAAGGCACATTTTTCTACAAGTCTCTAAAATGAGATCCAATTTCAATAACAACAATAATTAATAATTTAGAAAGGCTCCCTCAGTATCAAAACCATAATGAACAAAGCCAGTGAAGGGAAAGCAGAAAATTATGAAGTGTCCCAAGAACCCTTTGCCCTACAACAAAAAACAAAAACATCAAATCCCACCCTTCCACCCCTGAAAAAAATGCCAAATCCAACTCTCCAGAGACACACAACAAAGAGCAGCTACCAGGCCTATAGGTGCTAACTAGCTCCTGCGCTCATCCCTTCACTACCAGGACAAGACTTCAGGATCCTGCACCATCTCCTTCCGCTGCTGTCACTCTTGCAGGGTGGCTCAGCAAGGGCACTGGGGACTGTGACAGTGCAGCGATGTACACTCACCCACTGGCCTCTGTCACCCATTGCACTGCTGCCTGATCTTCCAAGCATACCGAGGCAGACCACATCGAGCTGTGCTGTTAAAACATACTAGGCACAGGGCACCCTATGAAGCCCGCTGCACACAGCCCAGACAGAAGATGCTAGCCCACCAAGTCAGCGAGCTGTAGAGGATCAACCACACAACTGAGCAGGCCAAATGGGCCATCAAAGGATTCCTCTAAAAACCTTTTGCCTGCCCTTTCTTCTGTGGTGTCCTGAAGTCCATCCTCCGTTGCCCGGGTGTTGGAGAGTGGATGGAGCTTGCCACTCTCTTTTTCCAAACCAGCCTCCCCAAAGCCAGCAGGAACAGTTGAACAGGACACACAGAACTATACAGGGATGGCACACGGGGAAGTCCAGGCAAGCTGCGATCCCCACATCCAACCACAGCTCTGCTCAGCACCCCCACCCCAAAGCCTGTGAGGCTGTGATCAGGCCCCACAGCAGCACAGGGACACAGACAGAACGAAGCCAAAACACAAGCTGAAACAGAGCAGCACAAGCAGCACTCAGGATGGGGGAAGGAGAGAAAGGGAGAGGACAATCAAAATTAAACCAAACAGGAAAAAAAAAATAGTGGTTGGGGAAGATACCATGGACGTCTGCACTGGGGGTGTTTCTTTTGCAGTGCTTACTATACTGGTTTTGTTGTTGCTCTGTGGCTGAGACAGAAAAACATGGTTTTAGTTCCCCTGCTGGGCAGCAGAGGCAGCAAGAAAACGACAGTATTGCTTCAACCCCAACCATCTCCTCAGACCCTCCCCTTCCCACAGGCTCGATCACCAAGAAGAGGCAGGAAGGAGGAGTGCTGTGTGGGTCGTTGGACATCATCCTTCCCTCAGAGGCAACAGATGTCGTAAGGGATGTACCAAAACCCAAATGTGCATGGACTGCTAGAGCTATAAGGAAGGAAAACAGAAGGGAAAAAGGCAGCAGCCCAAATGGACGAGGAGAATCCTGCAATGAGCACCAACAAAAGTATTTGGTGAAGAAGAATAAGAGATGGCAGCAGTCCCAAGACAAAGAGACTACAGAAGTGCGACACACACAGTAGTCACGGTGCAGTCTCAGATTGGAGGTCAAATGGGAGTTGTGTCTGAGTCCCAAAGTGTGGAGGAACAGTCCTACATACGTGATGATGCTGAGGGTCCCAGGGAATCTACTGATGCAAGAAAAAGTATGGTCAGCCCTAGAAAAGGTAGGTAAAAGGTGAGGTATGGTGTGTTGTGTCCCTGCTGTGACCTGAACAAAGAGACTTCAGGACTAAAATATGGAAAGGGAAGGGGGTGAGACGCAAGGAAAAGGTCATGTAGTTCCCCAAGCAGCAAGTCCTCTGGATGATGCCCAGTAGTTTTTCATCTTTCCCCTCTTCAGTCTCTCTTGTAGCTGTGATAGAAGAATAAAATCTCCACTTCCTGCATTCACACAGCACAACAGTAAGGCAGTCATCAGCTTGCTACAAAGAAATGTCCCACTGCATCATATACATCAGCTACATCAGGAACGAGCAAAATCTATGTTTGTAGGAACACGAACCCGTGTCCACTAGTATATAGTTCCTAACCCACAAATCCAGTCAGTTGTTGGAGAGTTAGGCCCACAGTTACGCTGCTGTGTAACTCCCAGACCAGGCATATAGCTCTCTTGCTGCCAGACACCAGCCACAATGTTAAAATCAGCACTGCAGGAGCCTCACTCAAACTCCTTGCTTTACAGATCAGGGATGGGAGCTCACAGCAGTGTGACCTCATTGCAGCTGCTCTCCATCCCACTGTTCTTGGGGAGTGCAAACTCATACTGTAAAACATCAGGCCCTCATCACCCAGTAACCACCACAAAGAATGAAGAAGTCAAATGCTGAGCTGGAAAACATCTGTCAAAGGTGTAGTTTTGTCAACCAGAGACAGACCCTATGAGGTTGAGACTTCACACACACCTACTAATGCTTCAGTTTTTCTTCAGAAGCAGCATGCCTTAGCTTAGCTATGCCTTTGGAGAGGGAGAGAGAAAAAACAGAAGAACAAGATCGGGCAGGTGGAGAAAGGAGGAAGCAGAAGAGAGAGGCAGGAATGAATTCTTTAGAAGTCCACAGAAAAAAGCCCAGAGCATATGACACACTCATCCCCAAAACTAAGAAAGGAGAAACACTGCACAAATTACTGCTTCCTGACTCTTCCTATACAGCCCCGTATTGTCCTAAGACCTTGGCCTTCCAAGAGCTTTGCTTTCTGCATGTATTTCCAGGCTGATGGTAGAAGAGATGACAGGCCACTGTGGATATTGAGAGGAGCAGATCAACCTGAAAAAAATGAATCCCAAGCTGTTTTATGGCACAAACACAACCAAACTTCTGGTAGCGCCTGGGTCCACCCCTCCACACAGCACTGAGGTTCCTGTACTTCTTCAGAAACAGTGATCCTAATGCAGAGATCTATCTTCCAAACCTCTTCCAGTGAGAAGAGCACAGCCCATTTTTCTTAGTCCACTGGGATAAGAAGATAAAGTTAGCATGAAAGAAGCTATACAAAAATACTTCTGATTTTTTGGAAGGCTTTATAACTGAGGCCAAACGGGGGAAAAAAAACCCCATAATATCCAGGAAGCCACTGTTCTGTAAAAAAGTTGACAGCAGCTTGTTAGGTGTGGGACGTCACCTTACAAAGTACAAACCCCCACACACCCAAAGCACACAGCCTACCGACCAGGCTGCACTGAACACCCAGGTAACCCATCATACTCTTCCCCAGCCAGTGGGCTGAAGAGAACCTCGTCCAGAACCTTGCTAGTCCAGAATCACATAGCATTTTACTCCAGGACAGAGTCCCAAGGAAGTAAGAGGCAGAAGACTTAGCCTAAGCATTTTTCACAGCTCTTTCTCAGATGGAGGTTATCTGATATACTGAGCTTCCTGCACACACTCGTGTCTGGTGGGCACTTAACCAACTGCCCTTCCCCAGAAGACTGGCCTGCCCTTCCCAGAGCCTCAGATACCACAGCCAACTCTTACCCCTCCTTCCCCTCCTACTGCCAGCCAACACCACAGTCACTGGGCAGGCTAGGATCCTTGGTAATTCACAGCGGTACAGCTCAAGTTAAAAGAGGCCAATTCACCTAAAAAGGTGCCAGGCCCTTCTTAAGATCTATGTAACACGATTAGTTTTGGCAGAGCAGTTGGCAGCACTTCCTGAGCTAGACAAGAGACAGACAGACAGGCAGAAACAACACAGAGGGTGCAAGATAAAGAAAACAGACCAGTGATCATATCGCTAGGGACACACATTTCTAGCCAACTAAACAAAAATGAGTACCAACATATGGGCCATCTCTGGTTATTTAGCCACCTTCACTGCTTCCATGTTTTCCGAGGCTGACACACAGTTTACATATCCCAGCTGCTTTAAAGCAACATGCAGAGGGAACTCAAGTTTTGCTGGCAGTGGGCAGAAAAGAAGGACAAGAAAGGCACAATGAACTCCTGTCCTGGAGTTTCATAAAGGCACGGCTGGTTAAAAGTCAGTCCCTCACATCAGATTTTCCAGGTAGTACTTCAGGATTACTTTTTTGTGTTTACATAGTTTTAAGCTGTCGTTGAAGGAGGAAGATGAGAAATATCTTCAAGATCCTAATGTAGAAACAAATTATTCTTTCGCAGTACTATAACATTCCTGCTCCTACCTGCAACAGGGGAGAAATATTTTCTGTTCTTTTTCTGTGTAAAGGAGAAAATGTAATAACTAATTTTTGTACTTCAGTTACTGCTCATATCTCAGTGTCAGACAAAGGCATCGTCTAATGGGCTGTGTATGACTCCTTACAATATGGCACTGGCCAATTTTCTCTTTGCTCCCTTGAGAGTGGATTTGACTGCTTTTCTGACAAATTCTATGGATGTCAAACATCTGGATGGATGAAAAAGGAAATGAATAGGACAGGGGAGGCAGTTACCGGGTATTTGGTCATGCTGGGATACATAAACAAGATCAGGACAAAAGGAAGTTTTGGATTATAAAGGCTCTGACAAACCTTTTCAGTAAGTATGCTAAAAAAAGAAGTGACCGGCAGCTCTAAGCTGCCCGGCGGTGCCGTGCCCACACATTTCATCTGAACAGTGAAGCCCCCTCAGTCTCTGCCACATTTGGAGCAACTCCCAGTTTGTTCTACACTGCAGGCCTCCCACCAAGGATGCCAGAACCAACACCAGGCAAAGCACCTGCTCCTCTTTTTGGCACCTCTGCAACAGAATGACAAAGCCCCATGTCCAGGCAAGGCACACACCTGCTCTGCTGAGCCCAGGAGAACCACTGCCTTTTTTCGTTTCACACTCAGAGCAGGCAAGGTCAAACTGCATTGCCAGCAAAATGGGAACTGTATGACTGGCTGGGGGCCAGACGATCACAGGGCCCTTTTAGTGAGGACATGGACCTTTCAGTGCACAATGATCCCCCCACCACCGCCCCCCTGCACAGACATGCTATGTAGGGTGATGAGCACAAGCCGAGCGTGCATGGCATGAGAATGGCGGACGCACGAATCACAGGCAGCTTACGGGAGGTGCTCACCATCAAATGCACACTGGAGCTCGACTTCCTTTTCTGGACACACCATTGAGAGAGGGAAAGAGAAGGGAAGAGAGGAGATGAGAAGAAAAGCACAGAAACTATTCACACATTAGTGTGCCAGCAAGGGCCCCCTCGCCAATAATGCTCCCCTAGGGGCAAGTATAAGCAGCAGCAGAAATGCACAGACAGGCGAGAAGGTGCAGAGAGAAGTCACCATTAAAGAACATAATTACACACCAGGGGAAAGGGCAGGGTTGAAGACCCCCATCCACTCAAACATCAAGGTCAGAACATAGGTGCCCCACACACTGATAGAAGGAGAGAAGAGGGAGGAATATATACACACAAGATGTGGGATGCAAGGGGGTGCCTCTGCGTGCTCTCCCACCTCAGAAAACTGTGCAGCTTCCCCAGACACACTGAAGAGGTAGACAGAAAACCTGTGTGTTCACATGTGGAGGAAGCAGAGGTGTGTTTGTTTGCAACTAGAATCAGAGGGTAGGGAGGAGGGCACAATGGGAGGGGCATCCCCAAGAGCTAAAGAAGAGGGAACTTCCGTGCATAGCGTGGGGAGGAGAAAGGCTCCCTCCTGCGGAAACTGGGGCTGATTGGAGAGGCAAGGTGCACCCATGCTCAGACACAGAAGAAAGGCAAGGAAGGCAAAGAGGTACTCAATGGCCAGAACACCTCGTGCTCTCAGATACTGGGAGAAGACCAAACAGGGAGCAACGCTCAAGCACTACCCAACACTACCTTCCTAGACTCTACTTTTGCTCAAAGGCATCTTCAAAGACACCCTCACACTAAACTGCACTCTCCAGAAAACCAGGCTCAGCATGCATTTCTCTGCTCTTTCACTATAATCTTAGTGTCATCCTGTCCAAGCTGAGCCTGGCGGGTCCTTCGGCATTACAATGCTACCCCTTCCCCCTGCTGTCTCCACATACATTTTCCATCTGTCCTTCTCCTTCGGTACTATCTAGGCTATTTCTCTGCTGCTTACTACTCTTGGGAAGGTACTACAGAGTCTACTCATAGAGTACTGTAGGACAGCACATCCCAGCCAAAAACCAAACAGCATGGGCTCAGCTACCTGGTTTTGGACTCCTGCACGCTATCACGGCCCACCTCTGGAGCAGCCCGTGAACTCAGTACAGGCCATGGAGTTGTACGTCCCCATTTCATACACTTACCGAGTCTTCACAGCTTTCATCTTGAATACTGCCTTTGTTCCTGCTATCCTCACATCAGAGCTAAAGCACATATACAGACTGGCACGTTTTTGAGAGCAGAAGTGCCCATGTTCAACTTATACCTAGAGCCACATTCCTAATCACACCATACAGCCCAGAATCACACAGAGTCTGCACAAACAGACTCAAACTAGCAAAGCTTCTGCCTCATCTGACCTGTAATTCCAGTACGGACAGACTCCGAACACTGATCTGTTCAGCATTTGGCTCACCAATTTTCCACTTCATGGAGGCATAACACAAGCCTTGCCATTACCTGGTTTACAAACTTGTGAGTCCTCGCATCTTCTTTTAGGATAGTTTAGCTTCTCCACAGGCTTTTCCTCAAGCTAGAGCTAAAATAGGATGTACTACCAGTGCATGAGTGCAATGCTTAGACCACCAACAACCCAAAGGAATCCTTGTACCCAGTCAAAATAGAGAATTTTTAAGTGGGAGAAGTGGAAATTCACACCAGCTGACAAACTGATCGAAAACTTCAGTTTTTATTTTTAATGTATCCTATAAGTTGAAGCAGACAGAGGCTATATGGATACTGCAGGGAAACTTCTCTCTAAGGAAGACAGTCTCATCTGAAGTTCATATAGATTTCCAATGAGTTACAGAAACAAGAAAAGGGGCAGAAAACGTTAAGAGACAAATAAAATGTTCAATATGAAAGGAGAGTCAACCAAGCCATACAGAAAACAATCAACTTCCTATATTAGAGGTACAAGTAACACTGACACAGGAGGAAACAGACCCCTCTGCAGACAATCTAAATTTAAAACAGCATTGGTCTATTAACATGGCATGATGTATTGTAGAAATCCCAGAAAGCACATTATTACTGGCTACTATAATAACAGGGGGGAAAAAAGCTAGCTAGGCAGTATGAAAAGGGTGGGGAGTGAGGTCTGTGTTAAGACCAGAGCGTGAAACTATTACAACTCAAGACAGGTTGGATAATGCCAATATGAGGCACCAGCAGTAAGTGCTAAAGCATCAAAACTTATTAAGTCAAAACATACAAAATGAAATTACTAAAACCAGATCAGTCTCCCAATGCCCTCTGTAACAGCTGCATCAGAGCCAGCTACATCACCTTCCCAAGGTGATTAGCTGAACGAGCAAACCTTTTTGTTGTTCTTGTAATGTGACTGCAACTTAGAAAAGTAAATAAGATAATAGAAATTTAGTTACAGAGAGAGTTCTCTTCCCATTCCATAACACATCTACATGTCTAAGTATTCCTAGGCAGTGCAGAGATGTCCCAGGGAATGCAATAAAGTCTCCCAAAGCAATATGGACAATATTTTCCCTCTCAAACCGAACGATGAATGTTAAAGTTCTATTTCTATATTTGTGTGAAAATTCAGGTGTTCATTGCAAAAGAGAAGCAGGTTCTCTACAATGTAACTTCAGGAAGACTCTTGCTTTAGGTAACAATAAACAGAAGTCAGCAGGTGACAGAAGACAACCTGAAGAATCACTGTCCCTTCACCATAGCAGCAATACTAGAAATGGCAAGTGTAAATTATTCCGATCACCTATAGAAAATACAATACATACTAGAAGATGCTATAGGAAGTACAGTGATTCCAACAAGGTCCCATTCACAGTTCTGGACAGTTAACATGGATGTCTTTATACAACAGCTTTTTGCGTTTCTACCTTCTACATGTAGTTCTCCCCCAGTTTGATACTGACAGTATATTTATGTTACAACATCATGCTCGCTGCAACTCATATTCCTGTAGAGATTATAGTCATTTCAGGACTTAAGGTAGGAAAAAACCCCTCAAAGCAGATCAGTGAGAGGCGGCCTGAACTAGCAGATTTGAGGTCCCATTTCTACTTCTGCTTTAGTCCTTTTGTGTGACGCTAAGCAAATCATTTCACCTTTGTCAATCCATCTTCCCTCTTGCCCTTTGTCAGTTTGCCCATTTAAATTGCGAGCTAAGAGGCAGGGATTTTCTGCTTAGGCATCGCTACAGTGCTAAGCACACTGGACCCTTGATCTCAGTTGGAGTTTCTAGGCATTACAACAACGCAGTGAAAAGAGTAAATGCATCAAAGGTGGGTAGAATGTGTTACTGGGTGTCAGCAGTTAAACAGATGTGAAGCGCTCCTCAAGCATCTTGTATAAACTAGTTCAGCATAAAACAGTGATGTTCAGGTGAACTTGGGTTGTCCTCATTTAGCTTCACCAAAACAATCTTTAAACAGTATGGCTTTAAGATTATAAAAAGTCCAGATACAGAAATAGGAGCATTAACTCCTGTTGGTCACTGCACGGATGTTACTTGATCCTTGCAGATTTTCTAAGGATTCCCTCTTGGTTCACCTTGCTACTGTGCCTTCTCTGTCTAAGGTACGCTTTCACAAACTGCTTTCTCAGCAGCCATGCCAGCTTACAGACCATCTTGCCTTTCCCACCTACTCTTTACCAGGGAAAGGGCAGGTAAAGCTGGTACCCACCAGGCATAAAATGTACACTTACCACAATATTCCTTACAAACAGCAGAACAAATGGTATTTGGTGCCTCTTTGCAGTTATGTAAGATGAAGGGCAAGTTTTACAACATTAACCTTGTCACACTAAAAATCTGGATTTTTACTCTTTCAGCTGAGTTCTCCTTTCAGCTATGCTGTTCAGCTTTTACTGGGAAAGAAAACAGTGTGCATGCAGCAGACAAGGTAGAAAATCAACAACTTTTGCAGAGCAAAGTTGCAAGTGGATGCTGTTAAAGTTTCCTGCATCCCATTGCATTCTCCACAAGTTACTATGTACATAGAGTGTTAGACTGGGCCTGGAAACCATTACTGATATCATTTTGTGTCCCCTAATCACAAATCAAAGTGCCCAGGAAAAAAAAAAAAAAGAAAGAAGAAACTGATAAAGAGCTTAGAGAAGAACTAATTTTAAAATACTTACAATTACATACTTAACTAAAAATAGCACTTCGTGCATTAACAAATTCTGATGGATCTGAGAGGCCCTGCTAGAACTGGCAACGCACGCATCCTCTCACATCAGGATAGGAAATTCCCCTTTGGGAAAAAAGGGAACACAACTGGTTTGAAGTGCTGCCCAGAGACAAAAAAAAAAAAATATATTAAAAAAATCAACAGTAGGACTGTAACACTAACTACAGGGAGGCCAGACCCTGACAAGGTCAGAGAAAGGACTTTGAGCATAAAGTGTCCTTAATCTTCACCCAGTTGCTTGCCCCAGCCCATTCCTTAACCCCTCCCTCACCTTGCAGTGCAGGCAAGTCCATATTACAGGCAGAAAGGGGAACAAGAAAGCAAGTAGATTTGACACGAAACCATCTAAAGTAAATTTTAAAATGGCAGCTGCACAATGTAGCTCATAAATTTAGAATCTTAAAAAAAAAAAATACCTGGGACCTACAGTGGTGGCCACAAGACACGTGGTATGTTACATGGCTCTGCAATTCGTCACCCAGTATCTTCTAGCCTCACTTTCTGGATTTGAAAGCAGAAAAACATGCTCCTTGGGGAAAGAACCTGGGCCTTCCTTGTTGCTACTTCATCAGCTTGGATCCAAATTCTGCCTGAAGAAAGTGAGTGTAGCACTACCAAAGGTTTGGTGAGCAGGGACAATTTAAGATTCAAGGCAGTTTAAATCATTCATTATTTAAGATAATGGAAAAGTTCTCAAGTGCCAAGCTGATGAAATATCTACCAATTAGCAGAATTAGTACTTGAAATAGAAGCAGCAGTGCAAAATGAAAACGAGAAATGCTTCAAATAGATTTTGGAAAGGAATTTGCTAGAGAAGAGGGTCATACACACGGAAATTTATCAAAATAACCCCAGTGTGGACATACCTATATTGGAATAAAAAAATGTTTCCTTCCTGTCCTCCCCTCCTGATTTAAGCTTCCCCTCCCCACTTCCAAGAAAAATGCATGCATCCGCATTGCTTTAGTGTTAGACTTGCTTTAGCAAAGGATTAAAGCCAATTCCAATAGAAATAAAAATTGTGTTTTTTTCCTCACAGCTCAACACAACTCACACTAGATGCTCATATCACCCCATATGACAAATATATCATTCCTCTCATTTATGCTAAATCAGCAACAACATGCTGCACCTTGCACTGGATGTTCACCAACACACATTTGCATGGAGTTCTTGGGAATAAAGCATGAGAAAGATGTGTAGGCCTCACTCAAACTTGACTAATACTATGTAATAGAAATTCCTACTGTATTTGTCAAATAATGCAGGATTCTAGCATAGCTAGCTCTGAATACCAGCCAAAAAGATGGGGAAGTTACCTTGAACAGAAAGTAAATTAAGACAAATTGGCAATGTTTTTTTCTCAACAGGCTTAAAGCCATTAGTTTTTACATTACTGTAATCATCAATCTTTCCATTCTCATCTGCTATGTGGATATTTGCGGCAACACTCTCATGAAGCACAGTCACCCTGGACCAGGTAAAGCCAGTGAAGAAACTCAAACATATTTTCTCTCAAATCTCCCTAAGGAATTAATTTCTAAGAAGGTTTTAAGAAAAAAAACCACCAAAACAAAAAAAACCAAAAAACAAACAAACAAACCCCGACCCCCCCAAACCCAAACAAACAAAAAACAAACCAAACAAAACACACACATGAAAAAAAAACCTTGACCCAAAACCCCACCACCAAACAAACCAGCAGTCTCCATATCTGGAGGGAACATGAGAAACAGGCTAACCACACGGCATGTGGTCAGCAGTAGACTACAGTTAAAAATAGAGCATGCAATACTTGTTCTAAAGCTACATCTGATATAAAATTATTTATATAGGAAGTAGCAGCAAAAAGGATATCGCAAAGCTGAAAGTCTGTTTGGTGTTCGAGTCATGGTACCTGTGCTCTGCACTGCTGCAATGGGCAGAAAATCATAGTTTGCTACCAGTAATGCAAGACCAGATGCTCTTAACCAGTCACTGGCACAAGTTGTTTGTCAGAACTATCTAGGATGAAAATAAATCAGTGGAGCTAAAATTACGTTTCCTGCATAAGGAGCAACACGTGAAAAACAGGCTGGCCACAATGGTGAGGCCATCAACCAGCCAGTGACCAGCACAGAGACTGCTGCAAAGCAATCAAGTGTGTCAAGTACTGCTCCAACAAGCAAATGGAAGTGGTAAAAGGCTACACTGCCATGGGATGACTAATGGGAAGCACCACCATACACATAGACAGTAAGGGCAAGGAAGGAGATAAGCATGTAGCCACAGAAATCCTACAACAGAAGTGTTAAGGATGTACTATAAACACACAGAGCACTACCTGCTCTCATTCAAACTTAGCACTGGGGGGAAGCGACCTGTACTTCTAAAATTCTGCATTATTGAGCAAGAGGGTTACTCAAAATATCAGCTTTTAGAAGAAATATAGAATTTCTTTCCAAGTTTTAAAGCTTATAGAAATGAGGACTCAAAAGCCACACCTAAAGATAGATGCAGTTTGGGGAAAGCAGGAAGCTTAAACAACTCTTCTGATGACCCTCAGCCCAGGTTGAAAGCACACGATGTCCCCCATGGACACCACTCAGGTTCATGCTGCAGAGCAACATTGCTCTTATACTTAGGAGCAAGGAAGTTGCATGCAGACTCTTGACAGCAGGTCTCCAGTGTCATGTAAAAGTAGAGAAGAGGTTCCCAGAGGGCACCTCCATTCACCACGTACAGAGAATGCTGTGCTCTCTAATCTACCTTCCTCTTTATCAGAAGTATTCAATTACATATCTCAAGAACAACATACACTGTGAAGAGTTGAAGAATGCATCAAACCAGCCAGAAAAGTAAATCCAGCTTGACTCTTTTCACAGAGGAAGACAGAGTGTTCTCAATGAACCAAACACCACAAGCTCTCTATGGAGCTGGAAGTCTCTAACATACAGGTCTCCTTGTAACGACATGACCAGGAAGCTGTGCCTCAAAACCTGTGTGCACATCATCCGTCCAATTCTGCAAGATTTTGACCCAAGTTGTAGCAATCCCTGAGCACCCGCTGGAAATCAAGAATCCCGAGAAGAAAGTAAGTTTTTTCTTGGTTGGTGACAAGAACTATGTAGACATGTTATCTGCTGCCCTTCCAGTTGCTTCTCCCCTGCCACATTGGGATTTTGAAGCATGTATCTGCTAGTTCTCAGTTCATAACGTTTGGGATCATCCATTCTTATTCTACTGGGATTTTACTGTAATGTTTTCCATATCAACAGATGCGACAACTCAAACACGCTTGCTGTATTCATGTGCATGTGTTCAATGCATGTCTGTACAATAGGCAGGCATGTGCAAAGGCACAAAAGCTCACTCTTGGCAGGCACGCTTCAAAGATAAGTATCCTAGGGCAAGAACAGCAGCTCCACATAGCGTTTTGGTCAAAAAACCCAGACTTGGGTGTCATTAGGGCAGAACACAGCAGGACTGCAAGAATGCAGGTTTTGCTACAGCAGTCCTCAAAATGAACACAACTCCTCTGAAAACGCTTCTTTTTCCAGCTGCCTGCTTGTACTGTGAGCCCTCTGGAAAGAGAGCCTCATTAAAATGGAAAAGGGCTAAGAGAGCAGGAGAGAACAAGCGTGCTGGTCCTGCAATGTGCCTGTCAATCCCCCAACATGGGGAGAATGAAGACTGTCCACTATGTAAAACCAGGAGATGAACTACTCTGCCTAACAGCTGCAGAGAAAGGTTTGGACTTCAAATGGAAATGCAAGCAAATAAAACAAATCCTACTTTCCCACGTGGAGCACAGTTATCCTTTGGAACAGTCAGGGGAAGACAGTGCTTTAGCCCATAACTGTGTCTATTCCAGTACCAGATGGTAAAGAGTTTCTGTCTGCAACAGCATAGAGCCTTGGGGAATGGCCTATTTGACCTCCAGAACTAAAGGATGACCATGTACACAAAGAGTGAAATTGAAGTGGAGGAAAAAATAATTCTTCTCAGAAGGGAACAGGAGAGTGCCTGGCCCTCAGGGATGTGGACCGAACTCTAACACAAGACTCAGTTTCCATTCTGTCCAAACATCAACATCTGGAGGCTCCTCCTTCCCCATTCCTCTTCCCTACTCAACATTCAGCACCCGTCCTGGGGGGGGACTGGATGGACGGGAACGAGATGACGACGACACACAAAAGAGATTTCCATGGGGTCTGCCAGGTATCATCAGTCACTGACAATTGCTCTGTGCAGTTTCCACAACCAGAAGCATTCTGCACTGAACAGAACAGAATAGTCAGAGGCATGTGTCACACTTGAGCAAGTCCTTGGTCATTCTAATCCGCAGCATTGACCAGTTCTCCATACTTCAGAGAAAGGGGAAAAAGAAATCTTGCTGGTACAATAGTGCACTTAGCTAGTTGTGTGATGTATAAGGTGCATGTAAGGAACATTAAGATCCCACCCAGGGCTTCATAATCATACACTGAACATAATGCTCCCAGCCACAAGACAGGTTTTACCCTGGAAGGGGATGGGCACCAGAGAAAGCAGCTGCCTTCTGTTCAGGTGGTGGAAGAGATAGTGAAATGGAAACGCAAGAACTTACCTTCACTCCATCTGACTTCTTGTTGAGCAGGCTTTTGGCAGCTGTGGAGAGAAGCAGAAGTAGGTCAGATTTGGATTTCAAGACTCTCTCTCCCCAGTTCCCTCAAAACCTCACAAGACTTCAGAAGGACAACCATCCTGCTAATTCCTCTTTAACAGCAAAAGACCTGGAAAACAAGGCCGAGTCACTCATCAAATCCATCCGATAGCAGAGGGTTGCCCATCCTATCTACTGTTCACCTAATTAGGCAAAAATGCTCCCACTTTAACCATCTCAGGAAAACCAAGTCTGAAATGAGACTTTAGAGCTCCTTTATTTCAATCCTCCACTCACACGCAGTGACCCCATCTAGTGCCAACAGTTACAGGGGGAAAAGCTAAAGAAATCTGCCAGATCTTTGCAACAGGATAAAGGCTTTACCCTGAAGTGCAGCCATTCACATAATAGACTTTTGCTTATAAAGGGGGCACTGATAACACAGAGGCCTCCTAATTACTGCTATTCACAGTTACTCTGGGGAAACATCTGGATAGCTGCAACAAAGAGACTGGAGAAGTGCAAAAGGCAGCATCTGATAACTGTTTAAAAAAAAAAAAAAACAGAACAAGAAAAGAGACAGGAACTAGGCTGAATTTCTTCACTGAAAGATAAAGATGTTGTGCTGTGCTCAACTTGAACAACTGGCACTAGCAATGAAAGTGAGAGCATGATAAGCACAGACAGGGAGCCCACAACAAATGGCTAGCAGAAGGCACACTTGGGACTGACAACAGAGTTGCTCCGTCTATTACAGAAAAGTGTATGTTGACAACGACTGTCAACAATAAGTCCCCATCTACAACCTCAACAGATATAAAACATAGCTTGCCTATTCATGAAGAATGTATTCAGTTGTTTCAACTTCTGTAAACAACACACTAGAGACCTACTGGACCAACACACTCATACGCCTCTCCTAAGCAGCTGCTAGGAAGCATACGGGTCTGGGTGCTTGACCTGGATTTTCGCTCCAGCAAAGATGAGGCCTAGAGAAAAGGCAAATCCTAAGACAATGCTGATATGACTGTTGAAATACTTCACTCCCGAAGACACGCTGACCAACTCATGCACAAACTGCTCAGTCTCTCTCTAGAAGCAGCAGCATTAGGCGAAAATGTTTTTGCAATATCCAAGCAACCGTTCAAGTTTTATGTCAAAAGCATTTTCCACCTTGCCTTCCCTACCACATGACCCCACAGATACAGATTAACTAGACAATATCAGCTGAGCTGGTGCAAATGACTATAGCGTCTCCTAACAATAAAGAGGTGGTATCCTATACAAGTTTATTACAATTGCTGAATTAGTATTCCTAATTCTACTCCCTAATGCAAATATAAAGCTAGATCAGGAATTTGTCTTCATTCCTGCTCTCAGAAACCATCCAAGAACACTGTAAGAACCTTGTGCGGAGGTTTTCTGAATGTGATAGTCAAAACAGCTTCAATGTGCACACATGCAGGTGGGCAGACAAACTGACCCAAGCAACTCATATGCCCTGCAACAGTTTCTTTGCTGAGT
Source organism: Burhinus oedicnemus (assembly GCA_008921705.1). NCBI lineage: Eukaryota > Metazoa > Chordata > Aves > Charadriiformes > Burhinidae > Burhinus > Burhinus oedicnemus. The sequence continues at coordinate 947,167 of VFFE01007626.1, read as the reverse complement.
GTACACATACTAAAGTATTGCAAAACTGAACCTAACAGATAAGTTCTTGCCACCGTCAAGGCATGATGAAGGAGACCAGCTTGATTCCACGTGCAAGTGAGAAGGAGAACAAAGGTGACCATGGGGTCAATAGGGATCCAGCATTTGTACCACACATACATCAAGGCATCTTACAACAAGTGTTGAAAACAAGAAACTGTTACGGCCTTACAACACTTCAGAAGGAGTAAAGGATTCTGCAACTTAACACAAATACCAAACATGGGACATCGCTGAAGTGAAAAAAAAAAAAAACCCAAACATCTGAGAAGGGAAACAGCACCACCATACGTTCTGGGAATGACCCAGACACAGACTGGGAAGCAACATTTTTCACACTTTCTGCAGTTTCCCCAGAAGCTCACATTTGTCTTTGGGGACAAAAGACAGCTAAAATCACGTTCTCTAGTGTTAAAGCAAATTCAGCTGATAGCCCTTCCGCGTGGCCCAGTGCCATGTAATGCTGATCCAGTGCTCCCCTCACAGCCTGCCCGTGTAGCCCCCTCCTCTGCTTGTACCTCTGCACAGCGCACACCGCTCTCCCACAGGCCTGCCACCACCCCAGCACTGCAGAAGGAAACAGTCTGCGATGGATTTAGTTCATGCATCACACTGTGGTTTGTAAGGGCAACTGGAGAGCCCATGAAATGCATCCACATGCAAAGATGACTCCAGACACCTCAAACAAGAGGGAGGCATGCAGACCCACAGGTCAACCTGTACATGTTACGAGACAGAAATTAAAGGGGAGGCAAGTGGAACTTCTGCAGCAAGCAACAGACAAGACTTTCTGTAACAAGAATCATTTTAGGAGACAGGCAGCACCTCCTAACATGCAGCTTAGCAGAGACAACTGGAATGGAAAAATCAAGGGACACATGAAGGTAGATTCTTTACTGTTCAGAAAATGGTCTTGTACCCATGCTCTGCAGTTGTCCAGGCATGAGATGCTAATATTTATTTTCACCATCCTTCCCACCTCCTCTAAACATTAAAGCGATTGAAGTCCCTCTTCTCAGTGGAGTTCACAGTTCCTCTATAGTGAAGCAATACAAAGGCACACACTGCTAACCCAGTAGCTTAAAAGCACAGTTCTGTTCCTGGTTTAACAGGACACCCTCCAGTTAATCTCTGACGAGAAACACAAAAGGCCTCTCCCCTACACACACACCCCCCATATACTCCCCCCTCTTCCCACATTTCTCAGTTTTGGCCTCCATAGGCAGGAGCCTGGGCTCTGGACCGTGCTCCTGGCAGAAACACAAATGCCTAATGCTGAACTCATCAGCAATAAACACTAGACACTGGATGTGCCAGAGCTAAGGGGAGGCAGTGGAGGAGAGAATTTCCAAGAGGAACTGAAATACCCATTCCAAACACAGCCATGGATAGTGCCTCCCCCCCTGCCAGCCCCATTCCTCTTTCAGTGAGACCAGCCCTTTGCCCAGCCTGCCCTGGGTTTGCCCTGTCCCCAGCTATCAAATCTCAGTTACATTTCTCATCTTGGTTAAGCTTCCAGAGAGTATTTTCTGGGATGCAGGGATAACACGGAGGTTGCTTTTGTTAAGCTTGATTAACTCTTCATGCTAGTTTAACAGAAAACCCAGCTTCTAAATACAAGCGCTTACACCATGAAGAATTTTGGACTTTGCTGAGACTTCATCATTAAAATAAAAATCATATCATACCAACACAGAATTCCCAATGACACAGAGTTGAAGCTTGTCATCCTCATATTCTCAGTTCAAAGAAAGTCAGATTAACTAATTCTCAACTTGATGTCACTCTAGGGGCTCACAACAAACCAACCAAGAGTCAGTATATAGCCACGAAGAGGCACCTCTGGCTACCATTACAAACAATGCCCACGACTACAGTGTAACTTCAAGAACATCTATCTATCAAGGACAAGATAGAGCAAAGACTGATGCTTAGCTCTCTGCCATGATGTCCATTTAGGCACGTCACTCTAGCAGCAGCCACTGAGACACAGGAGAGTGATTTCACAGAAGAGAGGGGAGTTGTTGTCTTGTGTTCTCTACCCTCACTTCGGTTTCTGTCTCAGCAGTCCCCTTGCTCTTAGACTCTGCAGTGACTTGCGATGGGAACTTTTTGCAATAGCAATTGCACAGGAAGGCTATGCACTGAGTCAGAGACCAACACAAAGACAATCTATTTGCATGGGATAACTGCCTGGCAGAATTTACAGCGTGGACTCTTTCTATTGCTGAAAGGTTGTGTTTTTGGGTTGTTTTGTTTTTGTTTTTTTTTCTTTTTCTAAATCCTGCTTTGCTATTAACTCCCTCTGCCCCCTAAATGACACCACTGTTCCAGAAATGTACCCGAGCAACAAACAAGCAGCAACATTTAACACTTCCTCCCTCAGTGAAAAGCCTTCCACAAGGGCTTCTGCTCCTCAACAAGGCTACAGTGATTCTGTTAAAAGAACTGCTACAGGATAAACAAAGGGTCATGAAAAGCAGTCAGACACTTCAAAACACTCTTTTTAAAACAAGCAGAGAGAGAAGGGTAGAACCAAGTGGAAAGGCAGGTAAAAACCCCAAACCAGTAGGCAATGCAAGCTGTTATGTGATCTGGACCTACAGGATCTCTAGACATAGCAGACGCTTTATTCCCTGTACAATTCATCTCATCAGGCACAGCCAATACCTAGCACTGTGCAAATACTTCCAATGCCATGGGAAAATCTCAAGGGTAGGTAGTGTTTGAAGATGCACACCCACCTCCCGGACATGCCCCAATGGTTTTCAGAGAAAGAATATAAGAAGGAGCATTCATTAAAACTAAAGCCTGAAATACATGACCCAGTGGTGTCCTCTTGGCACGAGCCATAGAGTGCCCAGTTCTCCCACTAGTGAATAATGGAGAAATTGTGTGGGAGCCAGGTGACTTCTGCTTTTTTTGCCTCTGCCAGCCTCAGAAAACCACAACATTCTCCAGAAAAATGTACAAAAAGCCAAAAAACAGGAGCCAGCCTGATAGTTTGTGACATTTCAATTAATGTTTTCAAACACCTTCCCACCAACACAGAAATGTCACATCCTGAAAGACACTCCCTTTGCAGGTATGCATATGTACACACACAAACGGGAGCAGAACCTTAAAGGGTCGAAACAGTCTGAAAACCCATCCTAGACTTTCAAGCCTGAATGCCCTAGTCTGTCCCAAATTCAAGAGTTGATAAAAATATGAGCGCACTTCTCTTGCAGTATCACAAAACCCCTCCATTTCCTGAGAAACCAAGAAATGAAAGGGTGAAGGGCAAACACCACAAGATAAGGCATTCACAGAGTTCTCCTGAACTTTAGGGAGAGGAAGATAAAAGGGGATTATTATAGTAATTTAAATCCACTTTTGATGATAAATTAGACTCTCAGGCCATAGTGATAAATGTTTAAATGCAGCAATGAAATCCATGTGGTTCTGGAAAGCTGCAAAATGGAAGTTTACTTACTGAAGTACAGTACTTCAGCAGGTCCACACTGTAGTAGTTGAGCACCATTCTCTGAAACCCCTGTTTCTTAAGCAACTCAGTAGATACAGAGAAATCACTTTTTCACTAAACATGACCTCATCTTCTGCTTGGGAAAAGTGGTTCCCTGTGATCTCATACTCATTTATTCAAAGCTCTCTGGAAACACCTTGATAAATTTTTCCCTCCATATTTTCATCCATTGAGTTCACACCAGGAGGTTAATGTTCATGGGAGTCAGGTGATACAAATTTCTGGTCCTGAATGAACACCTACATAACCAACACAACATAGCAGAAATTTCAAATATATCACTCGCACAATTTTAACTTTACTTTGGTTAAAGAAAAGAACCCAAATTCCAATCTGAGTATAAACATATATGTATAAACACACAAAAATAGCAAAAATTCAGTTTCACAAGCACTTCTGGAAGGCGGTTAAAACAGGACAGTGAAATATTTCAGTATTAGTATTATTTCCTCCTCCTTGCTCTTTAGTCAGCTCAAAAACATCTCTGTACAGGTTACACCAAACATGCAGAGGCATATTCAGCCCTTCTTTACTTATTAGAAAGCACTCTGCTGCCTGGATTTGCCTCCAGCCTCTCTCAACCCAAAACTGCATATTGGAGAGTTAACAAGGATCTGTAGAGACACGTAATGAATTCCAGCTATTGTCGCAAGCTGCCATAATAGCTCCTTCACAAAACTGACTTCAGCAATCAGTGACAATTCCCAAGTCAAAAGCTCAGCATCAGTTAAAGATAGATGTTTCAGGCTAAGGCTTAATTACCTGCAATGTCTGCCTTAGGTTCTATTTTGAACACAGGGTAGCACACAGGACTTCTGCTGAACCACTTGAGAAAAGTGTATTTCATAGTGTGGAAGCTTGTTGAACAACTCCTCCCCAAATTAACAGTTGCAATCCAGTTCAGAAAACAGTGCTAAGAATTTCATGTAGTCCACTAGTAAGTCTTGCATAAAAATTAACTTATGGAGAAAAGCCACTTCTCAGCACTTTGTGAAGATGGCTTTTTCCAAGATGAAAACCAATTTTGTCCATCCTTTCACTCAGTTTATAGCAGGCTTACTTGCACCCTTAAATACTGCAGCTATTAGGAATCCCTGAGAACCTTGCCAACTTTTTCCTAGTAATAAATTCACATTTACTTCTCAGAAGGTGATTTAGGAGTTTCTTGCATATGATCTAATCAACTGATTTACCTGACTGTACTTCTGTATTCTGTAAGTGCACGTAGATCAGATCAGTGTTTGGTTGGATCATCTGAACATCAAAAGCCATAACTGAGCACCCAAATCATCCTGTGTGTACCCTGGTGTGACTCTAAAGATCCCACAGCGAAGTTCAGATTGCAGTGTTCTCTCTCGCAGCTGAGAGAATACCCACCAGAGTGTGGACAGAAGCTACAAATCCCTTATTATAAGCAGGTCTCAATTTCCTGACTTATACTGAAAGGAGTGCAACTGTATCTGCTTTCAACAAATAGCCTAGAGCTGACCTGAGACACAATCTTTTAAAAGAACCACAAACAGTGACTATTAAATTGTTGAATATACCATAACTGGGGAAAGGAGCCAGATCACATTCTTTTATCTTTATGAACTGACCTGGGCCAAAAGGCACCTAGCAAGCAACAGATTACTCACAAAAGAACAGAAGCTTTTTTTTTTTTTTTTTTGCTTTGTAAAGTAAGATTTTTTGATGGGAATAAAAGAGAAAGAGTACTGCTACAAACTTTTTAAGCATATCATTTGTCACAAGCTAAAACCACGCTGTCAAATTAAGGAACTCCGCATTACAAAATGCGTGACAGCAGAGATAGTAATGACAACAGGATTAAAGAAGTCTTCTCATATTTCCTGCAGATAGTACTATCACACCTAATTAATTGATACCAGGGTCACATGAGCCTTTGTTTTCCTCTTGGTTCAAAACATCTGTGAAGACGCTTTTAGAAGATCTCATCCCCAGACAGGAAGAAGCTTCTCTCTTCATAAATCCCTGTCTGCTGGGAATGGGGCTTTTAGAGGCCCACAAGGCAGTGTCACCCAATTAGAGAAAATAAAAAACCCTTAAGGTCTTTAGGGAAAGAAACAAGTACTGTTTCATAACTTTTCAAGCACAGTTAGACGACCTGTCCTGATAGGAAAAGTCTGAGCTCTACCCAAAGTTCCCACATGGACTTTATAACTTTTTACTTTCGGTTAGCATGCACTTATTCTTCAATTCCAGCAGAATCATGTATTTCAACTGCAGCAATTAAAAAACTAAGTAAATTAAAAAATAATAGTAATTTTTAAAAGTCAAGCTCATATTACACACTGTCCTGCAAAGAAAACGAGAGTAGCTGATCTCCCCAATTTCAAAACACATCAAAATATTAGGAATAGCTACTATCCAGAGGCTATAAATGCTTTGCATTTAAATTCACAAAATTTCTTTCTAGACAGTTTTCCAGAGCATCTCATTCCCTGGGATCATGGCTTATATTCTAAGCAGAACTCAGTGATACTGAGAACCCTGCACTCACTGTGGGCCACCTAGGATTTCCTTTTCTTCAGCTGTTAACTGAAGCGGATCCAGCAGCTTCAGCCCTTGAGACAGAGAAGAATAAGCAGAGCAAGCCCTTTCCTCCTCGATACTAGCTCAGGGAATAAGTGGATGTATAGGTCACACACCATTAAGAAGAACCCTTCTCTCAGGCATTTCATGTACTCAAAATCTGGGCCACAGGAGATTTTCTTACCCAAGCACTTCTGCAGCTTCATTAGAAGTGACAACATTTGCAGACTAAAAATGAACCTAAAACTGCTGTTTAAAAAAAAAAACCCCAAGCCTGACTATTTCAGAATCATCAATTAAGTGAAATAAAAACTACCTGTGTGAATAGATCAAAACCCATTCATACCAGCAGAAAGCCCAAGAAAACGTTAAGTTTCATACAGTCCGCAGACGCCCTGTTGTTGTGCTATAGGTCCTCAAACAGTTATTTCAGAATCATTCTCAGAAAACAATGTACAGTTTCTAAGTCCTGTAATATCCTGGGACAGGTGAACGGAGAAAATTTTCTGTCCCTTTAAGGCCAAACTATCAGAAATGCAGTAAAGAGAAATGGCTGTAGCCACAAAGTGGTCCTGACATTGGCACAGGTTCACCTGAAAGCAAGAAACAAGGAAAAACAGTTCTGAAGTTGCGAAGGCTTGTCCCTTAGTTGTAGCTTGATTTTGCATCCTTTATTTAAAAAAAAAAAAATAAAAATCACCAAACAGGAGGTTAAAAATGCTGCCTGGATTTCACTAAAGATTGTATGCATGAATGCACACTTTGAATGCTGGGATGATCATTTCAGACACTTTTATTTGAATTACAAGTTTATTGTAACATCACGCAGAATATAAGTATTGGTATCCACCATTAGTAAATGGCCAGATGAAATTAATACACTTCCATTTCATTCATCATCACTTATAATCCATACAGCAGACTTTCACTTGAAACTAACTGTAGTCAGGTCCAACAAAAATCTGACTCATGCATTCAATGATTGCCCTTTTAAAAAGAGAAAAAAAATGGCAAAGAGGGCAAAGAAAGCAAACAATCCCATAAACCAAAAGCACTTGCAGATAGTTTTTCCACCCAAAGGAAAAGGAACACAGCTAAGACCGCATCACCTAGATGTGCTGAGACAAGACAATCATCTTCCAAAAAGCACTGATTTGCATGTTGAGATTTGCATTTTCAGTAAGTGCTCTATGTAATGCAGTTGGGTGGGAGCCAGACTAACAGTTATTAAGCTTAAAAGGATGAAAACCAATTCTGAGACTCCAAGAAAACTCTAATAGCCAGATGCCTCAGATCCATTTTTGATGAGTCAAAGTAATACAATACCTAAATAGCTCCTGTCGCTATTCTCACCAATATTATTACTTGTCCTGTGTCCCTGCCTCAGGCCTAAAGGAACCACTGCTATCTAATAAGAGTTCTTGACTCCTGGTTTCAGATGCGAAAGCTAACAAATGCCAGCTAGAATTTCCCCAAAATAATCTGATAATAAAGTATCATAAGAAGATCATGGCAGCTGACTTTATTTCTGTTTTATACCAGACTACAGCACCATGTGGTCCTCCCCAAGAAAAATCACTTCCTATTTCGCACTAGTCACCCGCCAAGGCAAAGTGACCATTACACCATGATCAATTGTGAGCATATTTCCTTCCCTCCTACTCAGCCCCTAAATGGTTAAAATATCTGACTCACACAAAGCAAAACCAAAGGAAGGGATGGGAACAGAGAGAACCTACCTGAAAAATTCCGAGACACAAGCATTGTCGTGAGGATTGCACCCTGTGGGAAAGAGAAAGCAGGGATAACAGACAGTGTCACTTCAGAAAGGGTCCAGGCTGACCCACGGAGAACACAGTGCATCAGATGCCAAAGCAGATGTATCCCAGTGCTACCGTGGAAAGTCCTAGTGTATCCAGGATTCCCACATGTGGGTGTTGGACCTGACACAGGACTGCTCAGAGTGCTGCCCTTCTACAGTAGCAGCTAGAGGCCAGGCAGGATGGCCTGGGGAATCTAAAATGGCACTAAGAGTTATGCGTAGACACATAGCTGTTCCTAGCTTTCAAATAGCAAATAGCTGCTTCACGCACAGGCCGCAGACTTTGTCCTAGATACGTGCAACGGATACACTATTACTGGGAGGCAGAGAGTGGTCAGAACTAAAAGCACCAGGATTTAAGAACTAGTTACTCTATTTCAACTCTCTTGCAGAAAGTAGAAGGGGTAATTATCCAGCAGAAGATGCACAGGACATTTACAGCTTTAGAGAAAGAAGCTACCCAGCTTCTCAATACACTACTTTAGTACCCTGTACTGGAGGACCCCATAAGGTACTTCACTAATAGTGAGATGGTCATAAAAAAAAAAATACTGTTGCTAGGAAGGCATTAACCTCAAAAATCACAGGATTAAAAACAAACTTAAGGCAAACTAACATATACTTACCTTTAGCTTCCTTCTAGCATTGAACTTTCTCAAGCACTCCACAGTCTCCTGCCTGTGCATCATCGAAGCGACAGTGGATCGTTGCTGAAAAACAAGAAGAGCAAAAGATCAAGAACATACCCTAACCAAATCAGCCAGGGAAGTTCGCTCCACTTGCACACAACTGTGTGCAAGCTGACATGGCCAAGCCTCTCACCGCTGCAAGGCTGCAAAACACTGCAACCGGTTCATAACTTAAGAACTTCCCGATACAGCAAGACATGTTAAGTCAAGGTTGGCTATTACAGGACTGTGCCCAAGAAACTCTATGACTGAGGTACAGGTGAGAATCAATGCTCCCTGTCTCTCAGGCAGACAAATGGATCAAGACAGTATGAAGACAGTCAAATGAACAAGCATACCCATGGGGGACTGAGTTAGAGGCACTACAGAAAGGATCCGAGTTGCATTAGTTATGGCTCTAAGGGGAAATTCCAAGCAATAAGTGAACACTAGAGAGTGGTAGCCTTCCTAGACATGGCAACCCCCTGAATACAGGTGCTTGACTAGCTGAGGCCTCAGCATCTTTGCATCAGTTTTGCAGAAATAGATTTTCAGTGTGTGAAAGGAAAGATCATATAACTCTGTTGTACCAATGCAAAAACCTGAGCGTAAGCTCTAGCCAGTGACACACACTTGTCACCCACAGTAGACGGGGATCCCGTCAGCTCCAAAAAGAGAACTTCCCAGAAGTGTTGCCAGTCATCAAGAGCACATGAGGAAACCAGAGACTGATGCTGCCATGCATTTAGAGCACATGAGGAAACCAGAGACTGATGCCAAAGTAGCTGTTGCTCTTGCATAGAGCCACAAGTCTGAATTCCCTTTACAAGGACAGCGGGTGAATTGCTAACGTGTACAAACCCTTCTCCTGCTTGGAAAGAATTCTGCAATACCCAAAAGAACTGTAAACCATGCTCATATTCAGCTAGTTTCATGGGAAGTTTCTGCTTTGATCCTTTTAAGATCTCCTACCATGTTTACTTCAGAGGAGCAATACCTCTCCAGAAAGAAAACATATGTTGCACACACAGAGACTGCAGAGCAAATGGAAAAAACAGGAGGCAGTTTGGGTGAGAGGCTGAAATGGCTGTGAAGTGAAATCAAACTCCACATAACTCAGAGAAGGAAAGCCTCTCTTGAACTGTTCTATATTATGCTGCCACAGGGAGCGAGCTATCGTAAGACATACAGTTTTCGTTACGGGCACCGGGACAAAAGTTAAATACGCAGGCACTGCTATTGATTACAAGCACGCAAGGAGAAAAAAAACAAAAAAACCCAAACCACCAGAGATGCGAAGTCTCAGCTAGTGTGAAGTTTTGACTTCCAAGGAACTTGCATCACTTTACAGCAGCCACTACACTCCTGTTACACAGATGTTCACATAAGTAAGTTTAAATTGCTAATTTGTTGTTTTGTGGCAGAAGGAAAAAACCACCAGTTTCTCAATAACAAATGAGCAAAAGAACACACTAGACACATCCTAGAAAGCATAAGTATGCTATGGTATTACAAGAGCATCTGGTTAGACTTAGGTGGAATTATTTCATGCAGAGATAAAAGCGCACCATTGCTGCCCTCCCCTACGACCACTCCCAGCTGCATTCTGCGATTTCCTTGCTAACTTTGCAAAAGATGAAAAATACTTATGTGTGGGGTCTGGTGAGGCAGAAACTACATACACAGAACAGCAAAAGATTTTTTGCTGATTTCAAGTTTACAGCCAGTTAAGCTGCAGCACAGCAGAAATGTTCCAACATTGCAAAGATGCAATGCAGTAAACTGAAGTAGAGATGAAGAACAAAATAATCCTAAAATATTTTATGTGATGCCAAGCTCCATCTGACATTTTAGGATGATACGGGTTGGAACAGGAGACATGGGGAAAACCAGAAATTATAGGCATTCACAAAACTTCCAAAAGAATAAGAGATTTTTAAATTTCTTTTCCTACAGTGGCAATAAAAGCACCACAGCATGACAAAGTTGGCTTGTTGAAGGCCAGCCTCCAAAAAAACCAAACCAAAACAACAACAAAAAAAAACCAAACAAAAAACTCCCCACAATTTGAAATACTTAAAATGGGTTCCTCTGCAGCTAAGTCTTCTTGACAGGTCAGTTCAGGGTAAACCACAAATCAATCTGTAATAAAAGGAACACACTTACACAGACCCATGGATGTTTGAGAGCCTGGTCAGCTGTGATGCGCTTTGCTGGGTTTATCGTCAGCATCTGGTTGATCAAATTCTTTGCTTCAGGAGTCACAGTGTCCCACTCAGGTGATGGGAACTGAAAGAGGAAGAAGGAACAGATGATGAACTGAAAATATCTTCTACTAGCAGAAGATACTATCCCCCCTACACAGCTGAATTCCAGCTTTTGCCCTTTTGATACCAGGGCTAACATATTTGCAAAAACCATCAATTTTTATGAAAACCCATGCTGAACGAAAATCGTACAGAATCCAGCAAAGGAATGGTACCAGACAGCAGGAGACACCTGTACCATTCACCAGACACGGGCAGGAAGATTAACAGCTTAAAAGTCGTTTAGGAATCACTCAGACCTTTGAATTTCTTTCACACTAAACAGTCAGAAAGTAAAGTCACAGACCTTTTTAACTGAGTTATGACATGAAAAACACAGGCACTACCTTTTTTACCCCACCTTGCTCTTTTTCCAGCATGCTAAAAAGCTGTAACAGCATAGGCAAAATCACAAACACTTAACTACAGCAAAACCTCATGAAAGTGAAAACTGCTAACAGGGAACATCCCATCAGGTATACTTTCCCCACCATAAAGCACAATATCCTGGAACAATACCAGTCACTTAGGCGTAGCAATTCACCAGCAAGTTGTTAGCAAGCACCTACCATACCAGAAATCATTATCTGGGAAGCAAGAGAGATGTAATAGTGGATGGGAATACAGACGCATGGAAACAAAGAAAAGAATCTCAAGTATTTCGGGTGCTGATCATCCATGAGGGATAACTGCTTTCTCCTATAATTCCAGTAATGATATTTACGCCATCCTCCATATACTTGCATGTGGTATAGATGACAGCATGCCAAGACTAAATGCAGTATGTCTCACTCCTATGATTCTACTGTAGAAATACAGGTGAACTTGAGAACGCAAAGATAAATGTGCTGTTGGGATAAAAGTCCCCTGTCTTTACACGGGGGGACAATTGATCTATCCTGAGAACGTTTCCTTACAGTACTACAACATTTAGAAAAAGTTTATCCCATCTCTTTTCTCCTGCATTTTGTGCTTTGCTCAGTTGGGTCATAAAAATACACCCAACATATTTGATTTACACATAATCTTATTTCTGCATTCTCAGGCATCAACACAGCATTATACAAGTTGTTCTGCAAACACTGCAAGAGACTACTCAGAAATTATGATACTGAGCTTTCAGCCAGGACACTTTACCCTGACCCCAACTCTGAAGTACTCATGGTAATGCCTTGCAAAACCCCTACCCAACAGCACAAAGTCCAATTCACAGTTACCACTTCCTCTATGGTCAAGAGACGCCAGCATACCAGTCAAGTGCGTTCTTGGTGCTGGGACACCCGAGGCAGGTACGCCAGTAAAACCGGAGCCATTTTCTACCAGGCAAAACGGGGGAGGAATCTACCGCAACTTGTCTGTTATAGGTACGAATTCAAAAACAACAGGTAGATAGGAGGCATCAGGCACTTCGCTCCTCATGACGTATAGAAAGAGTTAGACATTTAACCCTTAAAGTACTTTGAAAATCCCCATCAATATAAGTAGTGCAAAAACACTTCAAATAAGAACAAGCAAAACAAACAAGAGGGGCAGGAAGGCAAGAGAAGAACACAAGTCCATTTAAGGCTATCAAGTACAAAGACATCACTTTCCTTTCACTCAAGCAGCCACTGAGCGAGGACATGGGGTTAGGCAGATCTTTGCTCTCACCAGTACAGTCGCTCTCATGGTCTCGGGCACAGAAGCTGGGAGGTAACTGCAGTCCAGCAGTTATTTCTTTTAATACAAACCACAAGACAGTCTACAAAATGAACTCCCCAGCTTCCTTTTGATATTCATGCCCACAGGCTTTGAGCTAGGATTTCCAGGAGTTCCTTCTCCCCCCCCAAGCCTCTCCTTACACGGAAGAATTTATGTCAAACATTCAAGCTGTGGTACTCAAACTATGTTTTACACCACCTTTGCTCCCCAGTACTAACCTCCTTGCTATTCCCCCTCCTTCAGGCACCTTCAGTTTTGCCATGCTCTGAGAACTGTTCCATGAACTGCTTGGCTTTTTACCAGACGTTCCAACCCACCACGCCGATCCCCACCACAAAGCCACCCCTGCAAAGGTCTCTGCCATTCAATCTTCTCACTGGGCTCCACGCTTTCCACGGCTGGAAGAAATTCCACTATGGCACCAAGGAGACCAGAGACCATAATTTAAGCTATTATTCCACAAATTACTTCCCCATACTTTTAATTAGGCCTTGATAAAGACAGGCTCCTGCATTCTACCTTCCCTCTGCTCCCCTGAAAGAGTCAGCATTGGCTACATCTGCAGCACTTTGTGGCAAATGCACTAGAAGACACCATTTCCCACCATCTGCATTTCCAGATCTGCATTGCCCTAATGACCCGCAACGTCTTCATGCCTACTGCGATGCTTTCCACATATCCTTTCTGTAGCCCCAAACAGCACTGTACCCCAGGCAGTGAAGACAACAAGGTGTATGAACACGCCAAACATCACTTGCACAGTAGTGTGGGGCCTGCTGCTGGACACCAAGTCAGATAGTGCCATGTTTTGGATGGCTTCTACACCCATGCAGGTACTCAGCAAGAAAGTGCCCTTACGTCATAGGCTCCGGCTTTGATCTGCTGATAGAGTTTGTGCTGATCTTCATCCCAAAAGGGAGGGTACCCCACTAGCAATATGTACAGAATCACTCCTGGGAGGGAGAGACACAGATACACTATGGTTAGGCTAATACGCCAATTATTCCTTCAGCCCCTCTTCCTTCCCTCTTGACAGTCCCCAAGGCAATGATTGCTCCATATCTTCATTTTCTACCATATTTAGCCTTCCAAGGTAGGAAAAGACAGTACAAAAGTCTTCTCTGCTGAACCTCACCCTAGCACTTCATGGTTCAGCTCAACGCCAGCTGCCAGGAGCTAGAACAATGTGCATGATGTCCTTCTCTGGCTATCATGGCTGGTGAGCCACAACTCCCAGCTGCTCTCAAAATAAAATGAAGCCACATCCCCTGGGGTTGCTGGGCAGCAAGGGACTTTTTAGGAAGGACTAGGTTTTTAGATGCTTACCGTGCATGGTCTTGGGACAAAAATGCCACTGACAAAGCTAACACTCCTGGCCTGCAGAGAACCATTTAGTCCATGTCAGGCAACACTGATATCATATATCTTTAAAGGTACTGGTCCTAGATACATTTACATTTCATTTTTTCCTTTTAAAAAAATCAGCTCTCTTCAGTATTTCATCTTCTACATAGTTAGTGTAATAGGAAATTGCTACAGTTATCTAGACAACTGACTCTGCAAAGCATAGACAGGTCCTGTCTCTTGAGTCTCAAACATCTGATAGATGGCCTGAGGAAAGGATTAGGAGCCAGAATCAAATGAGTTCAGGCTCCACTATTAACTCCATCTACACAACGTGCTTACCCTCAAGTGTGCCTTCATCTCTGCACCCAATAAGAAGGAGCACTGCACACCCTCCCAGAAATAGGTTATAAGGAATTTCTCTTCTACATGAAACAGTGTTGTTTAAGTGTAAAACGTTTTGACAGAATCTTACCACATGCCCATATATCCACTGGTTTTCCATAAGGATCTTTTCTTAAGACTTCGGGGGAGAGGTAGCCTGGAGTGCCAGCAAACCCTGCAAAGAAATGGATGACATGAAGTACTTACAGTACCCAAGCAGAAGAGATCTTGCCATATCAGAAAACCACTAGTGGCAACCAGCAAATTGCAAAAGCCATTTCCCACTCTTCATCTCATATTTGCTAGAGCTACATATTGGCAAACCAACAGAAAGAGAAAAAAAAAAAAAAAGAAAATCAGATGAGATAAAGTGTCTATGTATTGCAGGAAAAACAGAAGAGAAAGAGGGACCATGTCAAACAGCTGAGCACAAACTCAATATGCCAAGCCTTATATCACTGTTACATATAATGGCTTGGAGTTTGAAAACAAGACATAGATAGGACACATCCGATTGCCGAATGGTGTGGGCAGACCAGGAGAAGCAGCCATCTCTCCAGAATCTCCACAGCACTGCAGAGTCTCAGAGCTGATGTTTAGCCTGAGAAGGTCTCATTTCTAATTATGTTTTAGCTACACAAAGATAAGGCCAGATCCAAGTGTGCCTGAGGAAGGCCAGGTCAAATGCATTTCTGTAAAATGACCAAACAAAATTCCAGATGTCTACACTCCTGAGCAGTAGGAAAGTTCCGATCAGTGTCTAAACTTAGCAGCTGCATTCACCTCTAACACTAGCATGTGCTGTAAACCAAGAAGAAAAATAGAGAAATACATAGCCATTTTTTCTGTCTTCATTTATCATATTTTCCTCTACTGCACCTAGGCTTGTGCCCAAGGACCAGAGGCTGAGATGCTTGGAAAGGAAGCAGCAATGTCAAATACATACTATCTGGAAGAGCCGAGAGAGAGACTCAGGGAAGGTGCAACCCAACCAGCCACCAGGAAAGGGGGAAGCAAAAGTGGGAAAGCTCAAACACTCTTACCGAACCAGGCCTGCTGCTCTCCCTGGACTTCTATAGCCAGTCCGAAGTCAGCCAGTTTGACAGCAGCACCCTTACATTTACTTGCCAGTAGTAAATTCTCAGGCTGGGGAGAAGAAAGAAAAAAGGGGGTAAGAATGAAAGACTGGCATCTTCAATAAAGCCTCCTACCTCAGTATTCAAATCATTAAATTGAATCTGCTGACTGAATTTAGCAGGCATTGTACTAAAGTTGTTCAGATGAAGGCAAAGCAACAGCAACAAATGGCCTTGACCTAGAGTGGCAGAAAATCCTCAAGTCTAACACAAATCCTGTGTGGGAGCCAGAGCCTCTCCCAGCCCAGTCTATACGTTACATGCTGACAGCAGAGGGCAGTGGCAGTACAGTTCCTGCAGCACAGAACCCAAAATTTGTTTCTGTCATCCCCGCAGAGAGTAACTGGGGGGGGAAGGAAGGGGGGGAGGATGCAGTAGATACAATCTGCAGTGATGTTTCTCCCCATGAACATTATACAGTCCCCAAGGCACTGGAAAAGTAAGTACGATGCTAACAAGGGCTGCCAAATACAGCGCCGCAGTGTGGGAAAGCATCATCTGGATAGGCAGTAGCTTGCATCCCTTACAGAAAAAGCATCAGCCTCAAACTGGCATAAGCAGCACAGCAATGAGTATTCTTGTAAGCTGTTTTTTCGTGCTTTGTATTTGCAGCAGCATAAAATATGCTGTCTTGCTACTGCCACTGTCACCTATATGACAAGCAGCCATGTCACTTCCCCCATGTGCCAGGAAAGGGAGGCAGACTTTTGCCCCTCACATTTCCGCCTCACGTGAATCTCACTTGAATCATAATTCTGTTGTGTTCCAGCAGAGAACTTCAGCAGAAGGCTTAACACAACTCCAAAAATTGTGCTGAAAGTCAGTAGCTTTCTCTGAAGCACCAGAGCAGCTAGTTACATGGGACCCTTTGAAGCCTCAAAGCCTTTAAGGTGGTGGCTACTACAGCTCTGCAGGAAACCCAACTTGTAGACAGGCAGGACAAATGTGACTTCTCATCCCACCTCCTTCTGGTCATTTGTGCAATTCATATCAATTTGAGTTTTTAACTGAGTAAGATGAAAGCCTGGAAATCCAGAAACAGGAGCTTGTCTCAGTTTCACAAATCTGACGAAGGTCTTTTTTGCAGCCTGCTCACCAGTTTCATCCCACGGCAACCCTCTATCCCTGTTCTGCCTGACAGGAACAAGATACTTTACTCATTCTCCTGTCTTAAAGTACTGGGCATGTGCCTTGCTTCTGCTCTGAATGAAGGGAGAACCGCCTTGCCCATCACAGTCTTTGCCATAAGCAGCATGGAAGGAAGAGGAACTGGGCCTCAGTACATGTGGATACCACTAGCTCTTCACTATATGGGAAGTGGAAAAGATTGTGTTAATCAAGCTACACTGATGAAAATTCACCAGTGTAAACAAGTCCCTAAAGCAGACAACCAATGAAGTCTTCTGAAAATCCCTCCCAACTTCAGATCATACCCAGGCTTGGCTTGACTAAGAAACAGAGAAATTTAGGCCAGGCTTGTACTAGCTAAGTACTTTTTGCTTCTAAAATACAGCTACAAACACCGTAAGGCTAATGGCGCTTATCCATGTGCATGTTTGCCAACATATGGGTTGTCTCAGGTTTCACATACTTTTTGGTAAGGATGTGAATGCATTCCCTAATTTCTTACGGTCCCTATGGGCAGCTCAACATTTGAAGTTCTTTAAGAGTATGTCAGCCAAAAGACAGGCTTATGAGAGGGAGGTGCAAAAGACAAAATTTCACTTGAAACAAGCTCTGCAGTTATTACACACTGATTCTGAAGGCCAAGCTTTTGGCAAGGAGCTAAATATTAAATAAAGAGTACAGGATCTTTTATTGCTAAAAGGAATGGCTGCTCCTCAGGCCTGGATAGTTTCAGTGAATCAGAGCAAGCAACAGAAGAAATACGTTAACTACAGTGGAGAGCATCTAGCAGCTGATAAGTTCTAAACAAGTTCACAGCTTTCACACAAACAAAACTTGGGAAGCAAAACAGATTATATCTGAACACAGGATGTGAAGGAAAACTTAAAGCATCCTGTACTGGAAAACACTACAGATTTTCATAGAGGCCCTAGTTTTGGGCAGTAGTGCCTCTCGGAGGCTGCCTTCTCAAGAGCAGGTGTCAGCTCTAATCCAGAGCAGCCATTCCGCAGTAGATGGCTTCCATCTTTTCACAGTGCTCTGAATCAGAAGACCAAAAGTGTTGCATGGGAGTTTGACAGGAACACTTAGGGTTAACAGCTGTCCAGTAGATCAAAACCCAGGGGGAACAGTGCAGCCAAGCTTGCAACGTGCTTTTACCTTGCTCTCTGAAAAATATTTTTATACTTTTCCCCTTATGCATTGTGTAACAAATCAAAACCTACACTAGTAGCAGGTGTCATCCTGCATTAATTTAACTGGACCACTGGTGGCCATCACCATTCCCACTTTAGACAGAGAGGGCTGCAGGGCAAGCAGACCTTCCCGCACAAACCTCTTCATTCTGGAGCCTGCCCAGCTCCCAGTACAGCTGGCACTGCGTGGGAAGGGAGTTTAAGTAACTATACTGCGGGGGCTCTGGGTCAATAAATGTGTTATAATGTGGCAAATGGTTGATTCACCCAGTGTTTAACCAGCCAGCAGTTTTGGTGTTAGACTAAACGTGCTTCTACTGATGAGAGAAGAAAGAAATGACATGAAAAATTCTCTTGTGCATTTCTGTCCTAGCCCAATGGCATGTGTTTGGCAACAGTGCAGAATAAAAATATACATGCTCTGCGCAGACAAACTCATCCTGGCAGATTGAACAGAGATCGCCCCAGGTCTCTAGAGATCTCTTCAATGGCAGACTAGAAAGTGTCCTTCATTATAATGAATCCTACCCAAGTTTCTCTGAAAGCCTACTGTGCTCCAAGGTTCACAAATATTCCATCCTGGAGCTGTCTCAGAGAGGCTGAGAGCTGGCAAGGTTCATGAAGACCGAAAACTTCCTCAGGAGTTCAGCACACCCTCTAGAAAACTCTGAAGGAGCGAATTTGTGCTTCAGGAACCTCTGAGCCCAGTTCAAGTGAAAAAACAAAACAAAACAAAACAAAAAAACAAAAAAGCCACAAAAAAAAAACCCCCTGCCAGCTGGCAACACAGTTTTCCTGTCTTGCCTCTTCCAATGATCCCCTGGCTGCTTCCCTCAGCCTTTGTGGCACAGAGGAAATATTACCTTCAAGTCCCTGTGTACGATATCATGCTGGTGAATGTGATTCACACTCTCCAGTATCTGATGAATACAGTGGCTGCAAGATAAAGGGAGAGACACACAGTTATTCACAAACACACATACACTTGGCATCTCATCCCAAAACTATTTCCGTAACTTTTATATTTGTACCAGGGAGAGTTCAAGACCCCAGGCTGAATCTCTTCATCATTCCCATTGGATGCCACAGCTCAGTACTGTTACAGCTGGACACCCCCAGCACCCTCAGCAACAGGATGCTAAAAATCCTTTTTATAGCAGGACCACAAAGCCTCTCTCCTATCTCCCATCACCTCCCTGCTTTCCTCCCCATCACAATAAGCACCTCACTTGCTCCTTCACCCAACAGTGCCCACCCCGCACAGGAGTAGGGATGCACCCAAGTATCTGCAAACAGCAGCCAAGATTGGGCAAGCAAGACCCAATTGCTCCAGGAAACATTCAGCTGGGCTAGTCCCAAGCAAAGAATGAACTTTTAAGAGAGCAGCAGCCTTCCCTGGCAAATTCAGGATGAGGACTCCTGGGTGCGTGCCAGTTTGCAAAGCTTTCGGAGCAGCATCTCAAGCACTTTACATACACAATGTGCGCACACACCCGCTTGCCTTTTAAGTACAGATCCCACTTAAGGGGTTAGTGACCTGAAAAGCAGACTCATTCCCTGTTAAGTGCAGTGAGGTGCACTCCCCCAGCTCACAAAACAACGTGTCTCGGCCACTCTCACTGCTGTAACCACAGGGGCAAAACCAAGATTTTATTTACACCTGTCACATAAGGACAGCACAACACACCCATGGTGTTTTCAGGCTGAAAACATCTCTTCCGCTAAACGTTTACTCAGCTCCCACGGGTGAATGTGGAATGCAGTAGGGATTTTGACAACTATGGCTGGGCAGTAAGCACGCAGATGTGGGCAACTGAGATAGGTCTGTGTCCTCACTGCAGGATCAGTCAGTCCCCTCACTGAATTCTACAAATCCCAGGGGAACAAATTTGAAATGAGTGAAATATTTGAGGGAAGGGAAATTGGCTACTGGAGAAGATGGAAGAGGGTGAGGGGAGGAAGAGGAGAGGAGGTGAAGCCCTGTGTATTTGTTACCCCCACCCCTCTAGAGCTGGCAGTACAATCCTCAGGGTCGGAGTCCATGAATATCTCCCCGCTCCCAAAACAAAAATGTATAATTAGAACAGAGTGGAGTCTGAGCGAGAGAGATTTTCTGGCCAAAAATGGCAAAAGTGTGAGGTGTCCCAGGCGAGCCAAGCGCGGCGGATTGGCACAGACCTCGTTCCCTCGCTCTCCCAGCCTGTTCTGGAATTCAGCTCGGCACGGGAGAGAAAGGGAGGAGTTTCACTCTGTCATCTTGTGGGCACTGCGAGACCTGACCCACCGACAGTCAGAGGGCTGAGTACCCTGAGGAAGGCTCACAGAGCAACAGACAGTTTGCCTTTTCCCCTAACCCTGCCGTAACTTTCCTGAGCAGTGTCTGTCACTGCCAGCTCTCGACCATTTCAGGGAATGGGCACTACAAGAGGGACAGGGGGAAGGATGATGACTGATAACCTCAAAACTTCCCAACTTCAAGGCAGAACGGCTTGAGTGACTGTGTATCTGTGTATCTGTCCGAGATACTGTGCCTATAACATCTGTACATCCCACTGAAAACAGGGCTCTCAGACCTCTCTGCCAGGAGCTCCGTCAGAGATGATGAGCCCACTGGCCTTCCCCATCAGCAGATGGCTCGCGGCAGAGTGCATGGTGCAATGCCTCGTTTGAAAGCATCGTGCAATGCCCAGAAGACAGAGGTTGTAACTGTACCACAGGGAAAGCAAATAAGCACCCACAGACTCCACAACAGTACCTACACACTGGGTCATACTCTTCCCTTCCTTGCACTCAGTATGATCTTCCTCACAGTATTGCCTACCAAGCTCACCCTGTAGCAGCACCCACTACTCCCTTCTTATGCCGCTCCTCTCACGGCTCCCCTAATTCCTGCTCCGGCAAGGGTTAGGATGGGATAACAACACAGGTGCAGATAAGCAGGGGTGAAACGTCAGCATCAGGCCACTCCCAGACCCTGCTAAAGCAGAACAGGAGCTGCGTAATCCCAGCTTTGATTCCAAATGCTGCATGTCCAGCAGATGGACAGGTCAGAGAACACCCTCAGCTACTGCTGCATAAACTGCAAAGGGACAAGCACAGGCCATTTCAGGAAGCTCATGCATGGGAGAGAGGGGATACACTCAGAAAAAGAAGGGCATAACTCTAAATCCTTTTAATACAAAAGTATAAAAGTTGCTCGCACATATTGTGCCTTTTCTCACTGTGCAAACCAGCTCACAGTCAGAGAGGGCTTCCACAGAAACATAGCCTTCAAAGTCCCTCTCCCCCCTGCCCCAGACATAGGCAAATTGAAGGGGTCTGCCCAACAGCAATGGCACATCACTGGAACCCCTACTAGGAGAAGGCAGAGGCCAAGCAGGCAGTGCTCCCAGAGCCACAGGACAGCTCTCCCCTACGTCTGTTCACCAAGGACACACTGTCACCACCCACCAGAAAGGTCAGGCAGACAAAGCCGCTAGCAACGGGTCTCCCAGCAAAGAGCACCGTGTCTGCAAGCGGCAAAGAGCAGCGTCTGCAAGCAGCAAGGGCTAGAGCTGCGGTGAGCCAGGCTCACCGGTGACAATAGTTTACGCTAATAGCAGAAAGAGGAATTGTTTTTTCCAGATGGGGAGCAAGAGTGTCAGAACAAAGCCATGCACAGAACAGCAGTCAGGAAACTCATTCCACTTGGCAGCGCACGTGGCACATACACAGAAGAGTCTGGAAACAGTCCTACCTGGCATCTGCTTCACTGTAGTACTCTCTGGCAACGATATCCTCAAAGAGCTCCCCACCGGTAACCCTGGAGTGCAAAAGAACAAGGGAGGTTACAGAGCCTGTGAGCATCTACCTCAAGGCTGTACAGGACGTATGTGGCCACCTGTCTGGGCCCTTTCCCGCAGCCTGTGTGGGGACCTGCGGCACAGGGGAGTCAGGGCAGAGCTCCACCACCGTGGTACCAGCACCGGTACATCCGTGTCACTGACCCCTCGGGACTGCCATTTCACCAGCAGTGTACAGGACACTGTTGACACACTGGGCACAAATTGCCCATGCACCTCTACAGAGCTTAGTATACGTTACGCTTGGGCAGAACATCCCTCCTCTGACCCCCTCCAGCTTGCCTCAGAGACAAAAGTCAAACAGCCTCCCTATAAAGGGTAGCCATCCTTTGCCATCCCATGCTTACACCTGCTGCCAGGAGCCTTCCTGGTCCATCCCCTATCACACAGACAATGGATTTTTGTCAAATAGGCCAGAGGTATCTACAGGTCTCAAAAGAGAAAGGGAGAACTATATTAATGTAGGTGCTTTTTATTCTGCTCTTGGTAAACCATCCACGTATCTGTATCACTGGTGAAGCATCAAAGCCAAAGAAAGACACTTACAGATCAAAGACGAGGTAATGGAAACCTTCTTCTGAAATACTGTCATGGAGCCGCACTGCAAAAACATAATCAAGAAATGGAGATTTACAGAGAATGTAACAAATACGACACTTCACAAATCAAACCCATGCACACAGCCAAGTTCTCCCTCGACCCAATCAGTCTATTAATTCCTCATGCCCTTTGCTTTGTGTGCTCACTTAGTGACCTATTTCCTTCCGTTATCTCAAAGGAACAGATGGGTGTCCTTCACATACACCCACCCCTCCTCAGCGTCAAAACAAACCCTAAATATCTTTGACCTCCTGCTCGTTCTACTTCTCTAACGCTTCAGTACCCTGCTTTCACGTCTGCCTACTCTTTCCTCCATTCTCACGTTTGGCTATCTCTCCCCACCCATTCTTATTTCCCAAAACAAACCCTCTTCAGAATCTCCAAACTCCCAGCCCAAAAATTGACTTCTGACCCCACTCGCATGTCCATGCCATTGATCTCCCTTCTGCGTTTCATCTGTAAAGCTCCATGAAGTTCCCTCCCTTTAATTCCTTTTCCTCACTTCTCTCTGACTTACATCCCAAATCCTTACCCAAAAGTCAGAGCCAGTTTCTTGTCTCATTTTTTGATCTGTTTGTTACCACAGACGTATCTAATCACATTCTCCTCAAAATTCCATACTCCTTCAGCTTCTTTGCCCATCCTCCCCTAGTTCTGCTCCTATTGCCTAAATTAACCTTCCTCTTTTCCCTTTCCTTGTCCCCTTTAACCTGCAAGACTGGGGTTCCCCCCATGATGGGCCACTATCCCCTGGTATTCTGAGGTCTCTGGGGCTCTGTCCTCCTTTCCCCATGTTACACGTGGGCAATAACTATTGTATCTATGCAGCCAGCACAGCGTCGTTTCCTCGTGTCTGAATCAAAATCTCAATTTCTTTGATGTTTCTTGGATGCCTAGGCACTAATTCTAACCCAAGAAGAGAAACTAAGCCCTTAATTTCATATTGCTACCTACCCTCTACTTTCTGCTTTTCTCCCCTGCTGGAAAACTTCACTATTTTCCCTGCTAATCACAGTCACAAGCTAGTAATCCTATTTGACTCCACTCCTAAACCTTCACACCCTGACTAGGATGAGTTGTCTTCTTCACACGACCGTCTACAGTCTTTCCCTATTGATTCACCCAACTAAATCAACTATCTGAGACTAGACTGGATCTCAGTCATTGTAACACTTTGCAACTGAGTACTGACCAAAGTAACATTACTGTTCTCATCCCTACAAGAAAAATCTCGTTAACCTGCTCTGTCACTTTAACAGTACCTTTGCCTCTCTTCCCTGTCTTCTATTCTCTTCCACATAAAATACAAGTGACCTGTCTTGACTTTTCCCAACATCATGATTTTCTCTCTGCCAGTATCAAGAGGTCAGTTTGCACCTCTTATTGGCGCATGACGTCAGCTACCATCACCATCTTGGGAATGTTTCAAACTAGCACTTGGCACATGCTCCTACCTCATATGGAACAGCTTTTGCAAATGTTCTCAATGCTCTCCTCTAATTCTCCTTGCAACCCTCCTTTGCTAAGGCACCCTTCCACATGCACGCAAATTCAAAACAGAGTAGCACAGATGTGCAGAGACCACTGCCAGTACTTTTCATAAAAGGATCTCATCCTTTCCTTATTCTTTCTCCCTGTACTTTCCTATATTTTTCCTGCCTTTATTTACAAGCTCTCTGGGCTGGTCCCTAGACCAATTCCCTTTCCTTCGCATTGCTACTATATCTAAATGCAGGGGTTTGGGAAGAGCACTCCCAATGCTGCAAATAAACAAGTACAGCCAGAGTACCAGCACAGCAGGTGTTTCAGGTGCAACATGCTGTTCCTACAGCATGAAAACAGAGACATATCACCTTTAAGAACTACGTTCCTCAAACCATTCACTGCAAAAAACCATAATTCTTCCAAGTAAGCAGTTTTAGTTGGCTTTGTAATAACTTCATTGCAATACAACTTTGTGTTTACAAGAAAACTTGCCTCCTGAGCACTTGGCGGAAAACAGTAGAGGTGGCATTACAAAAACGCAAGTGAGAAGGGTATTTCCTAGGAGAAGAGATTTCCATTCAAGACTGGAAACAAGATGGGCAGTGGCTGAAACAGACACTTGGACTCCCAGTGCAGGGCAGTTTTTGCTCCAGTGCGCAAGACTGAGGTGAAAACAGGAGACAGGCACATGAACAAGAGCTGATGCTCAGGACATAGGCAAAAGTCTGTGAAGAGACTTTATGAAGAGGGAACAGATGGAGAAACTTCAAAGAAAGCTGAATGTGCTAATAAGGTCGTGTCTGGTGACACTCAGTATGCAAGAAAAAGCTTTCTCCTTCCTCTTGCACCTGAAAGGTCATCAAAGCGCTGCAAGAAATACCAAGCAGAGAGGAGAGAGGCACAAATGAAATCCTGACAGAGGAGGAGCACAGCCACCAGCAGGCTGAGAGCAGTGGCCGTGAAAAGGGAATAGCAGACACGTCTGCAGGTAGAAGTGAGAAATAGTGAACGACAAACTTTGACGCAAAGATGCAAGCAGCAAATTACATCAGAAAATAAAACATAAATGAGCTGATTGGTGCCATTTCATTGTCCTGAGGAAAGCAACTTTGTCAGATACATTATGAAAAGGGAAGGAAGTAGCAATTCAGCTGGCAGAGACTGGCAGAGGCAGCAGAAAGAGCCTTCAAAGACAGTAAAACACTATTTGCGTCCTTAGGTGAGGAACCATGACAGGAGGACAGAGACAGTTCATAAATACTGACGCTGTACATAACCCTAGGGCTGCACAGCAAAAGGCGGCCTTGGAGGCAGGACGCAGGTCATTAACTTAACAAGGGAGCTGCTTCCTCACGATGGCCCAGAGCGATGCTGGAACAAAATCTGCCCGGGATTTAATCAGCTGCAGTAACAGAGCTCAGAGAGTAATGGTAGCACAGCAAAATCCAGAAAAGCTACAGGAAAGATGACAGTGGGCCCCACCACCCTGCACTAGAATAATTAGCAGCAGCTCAAAATATTAGGCTTAAAGTGTGGAGGGGGGCAGCAATGAAAGGAGTCAAAAAGGATTAAGAAAAGTCTGAATATACCAAAACTTGTGACTTTCAATTCCAGCCCACACCTACTTCATACCGATGCTGATGGGAAGAAACAAAAGCAATACCCCATAGTAGAACATGAAGAGCACCCAGTGCCCTTTCACCCTAACATTTTGCTTACCCCCCCCCTCCTGCAGAGCCACAGGAGCCTTCCTGACCAGTGAGGATACTGCAATTGGCAGCTCTGATGCCATGGTTCACTCTGCTGACATACAAGTTAAAATGCTCTGCTCTCCAATACAGTGCTAACTACCAGGGACTGTCAGCTTAAAAACACGATCTGTCTTTTCCAAAACTATTCAGCCAGCCCATGAAATGGCATATGCTCAGAAGTAACTCCACCACCTTTAGCTCATATCAAGGATAAAAGCATTTTAAAAGTTTCTTGGCCTCTTCTCTGCTTTGGTTCATCAATATGATCCACATTGTGTTAACATTCATTGTAAAGATACACAAACATCAGATACCATCTCATACCTCTACCCTCCAGACAGTACAGAGCCCTCTTTGCTTTAAAGATGTCCTACACTAGTGTCCTCCACCCAAAGGCAGGACACAGATTCCCAAAAGGCCAGTTCCAAGAGTGGGTTAACTGGAACCTGAGTACAGGGCTGTCCTCTGCTTCAGACATTTTCCCATGAAAAGGAGATCCCATTTGTTCCACAGGCTGCTGGTCCTGACGCACCATCTAACATCTCCTTTACTACCACAACTTCAGCTTCAACCAAGCGGTTCAGCAGAGCTCACATAGGCTGTTCATACCTGTGTAACCTGTTGACACGAGGGGGTGAAAAATATAATCCTATGTAGATGCTGCAGGGTAAAGGATTCCCAAAAACTGACTATTCATGGTAAGAAAAATGGAGAATTAAAAATAAAAGTATTAATCCAGTTAACATTTTCTTCAAAAATATTACAGAACCCCTTTTTTTTTTTTTGCTCTCGTCAGGGGAGCAGTGACGTCTTTGTCTAGTGCAGCAGGCTAGACAAACGCACACATCACAGAGTCTCAAGTCGCAGCAACAGGGAAGTTGCACAACAGCAACACAGATTCTTCCAAAAGACGACCAAACTATAAAAAAAGTTGAGTACTTGCCAAGGAACCTGATCTCACTCTATTCACCAGAAGATGAGGTAGATTATTTCTATTAACTGATTCTGTTGCCCAGAAGCAGCGATTCAAACCGTATTTCCTTCCTAGCCAAACACTCTTAACACAGGGATTCTTACAGATGCAGGAAATCAGTCCCTGCCAACACCATGCACAGCCAGGGTCACCCGATGACTGTTCCCATGTCAAAGGTCTCTGACGGATGAAAGAGCACTTACTACAATGGTTAGCAAGAACAGATGAGGAGAGGGATGCAAGAAAGAAAACAGAAGCAAGTCAGACAACAAGGCACTAAATCCGTTACAGGATATGGTGAGAGGCTCTACCCAAGGTTTTTGTCAGAGCACAGAATAAAGTCCCATCCACACAAAGAACAGACGGCTCATAAGAGTTCACAAGCACATCTAATTTTGTAAGACTGTCAAGTCTTACAGAGAACTTCAGAAATAATAAATAAAAAACCACAGCACTAGTAAGAAGTGCCAGAACAAATGCTATCCAAAGGAGCAGAATCAGTTGCAGACTGTTA
Source organism: Burhinus oedicnemus (assembly GCA_008921705.1). Classification (NCBI taxonomy): domain Eukaryota; kingdom Metazoa; phylum Chordata; class Aves; order Charadriiformes; family Burhinidae; genus Burhinus; species Burhinus oedicnemus. Next base: position 920,202 of record VFFE01007626.1, on the reverse strand, counting down.
GGTAGAAAAATCTTCTGCAACAATACCAGCTGGTTGGTCAGCAGAAAGGTGCATCGTCACTTGGGTGACATCTCCGAGAAGCACATAGATTCTGGGAGAAATAAGCAGTGGTTTCAGTACAGTATCTTGATGGAACAATGTTTTCAGCAAGACACAAAAAAAGCCTAACTGTCTTCACATACAGTCCTGAATCTGGTACTGTAGTGGTACTCCACTGAGAGTAATGAGAGACTGCTACCTAAAACTGTCCCTCCAATTTTAAATGCACACCTGTAACCCTGCACAGTTAGAGAGTTGCGATGCATCACTATACACAAGGCATAACCTACTGATGGGTTAAAGCATTCTTTTCCTCCCTCAGTCTCCACTCCAGCCTCATCCTCTGTAAACTGGTCTTATTTGTACAAGAAGCATCTCCCAGAAAGCTAGCCTTTTGGAAAAATAACTAACAACGGAAAAACAGTGAGACCAAACCACTCCCTTTCCCCAAAATCTCAGACCTTCAACACTGCCTGATGCAAGTTATGCAAATTATTTTCTGTCTTGTGTGGGGATGTGTGTGTCAGTTTGGAGGCCCTAATGCAATCCAGAGAACTTGCAAAGAGCCTGATACCACAGCAAGCGGCTCAAAGGGACGTGCTGCAGTTACTGAACCTAACAGCAGCTGGGTATCAGGAGTTCAAGCACTTTCTAAGAACATCTGCTGTGAATACTACTTTTCTCTGCCTGCTGTCTTCAGCGTCTCAGTGGAAATCTTGCCTCAAGAACAAAACTTGAAGCTGATCCTTCAAAAGTGTTTCAAAAGCCTCATGCACATACAGTTTTTATTTTAGAATGAAATAATATTAATAAGCTACGATATCAACTACAGAAAATTAAGCATTTTAGTGAGAAACAGCAACATAGTAACAGTCATGCCACACGGTTTGCATGCTCTGCCTGAACAAAGTGACCCTGTACAGGCAGCCGCAGCTCTCTGATGCTTAAGCATGATACGAAGCAACTGAGCATAAGAGGAAAATCTCTCTCATAACACACTGTACGAGCCTCACAACCAGTGCAAATTGCTGCTGAGTCACACAAAGCAAGACTCTGCGAATGCAAGAGTTGCAGTAAATCATGAAGAAATTGGAAAAGAGCTTTCAATTTTTATAAAAGTCCACCTGAACTACAGGCACATAAAACAACATTGAAAAGCAACAGGCATCTCATTTTAAAAAGGTCACCTGTAAAAGGCCAATTGATATTGGGGTCACAAACACAGATTATGCCTAGCCTAGATTTGACCCACATCTTCCCTTCGCTCTGCCCAGTGTGCTGAATATTATTCTCTTTTCACTCCTACGTCAAGCGTAACAGGCCAGGAGCATTTATGTCTGCCACTTAAGCCCCAGGATGAACATCCCCCCGTATTCCGCATCCACAGCAAACAGTGGAGCAGGGCTGCCCAGGGGCTCAGCCCATGGTTGGAGCAGGCAGGCTCTTGTAGCACAAGGTGGTTTAAGGCAACCTGCTTCAAGTAAATCTCTGCAAGCAAAGTAGTTACCGAAGCCACAAAGCAGAAGAATTTCATGGGACAATTCCCAGTATCTTCACTTTGCAATTACTCATCTCTGCTTAGAAAAAGGTAACATGGGCTGAAATATGCTTGCTCCTACGTACCAACGGTCTTTCCCTGTCCTTAGGAACAGTGTTCAAGCTACAGGGTAGGGTAGTCTTGTCTGCTAAATCAAGGTTCACTGGTGTTCCTAAGTGTAAAGCATCTGGATATTATGGGAACATAAAGGACACTATTAGCCAACAAGACCCCACCTGGAGCACTGTGTCCAGCTCTGGAGCCCTCAACATAAGAAGGACATGAACCTGCGGGAGTGAATCCAGAGGAGGGCGACAAAGATGATCAGAGGGCTGGAGCACCTCTCCTATGAGGACAGGCTGAGAGAGTTGGGGTTGTTCAGTCTGGAGATAAGAAGGCTCCAGGGAGACCTTATTGCAGCCTTCCAGGGGGCCTACAGGAAAGATGAGGAGGGACTCTTTATCAGGGAGTGTAGTGACAGCATGAGAGGTAATGATTTTAAACTGAAAGAGGGTAGACTTAGATTAGATATTTGGAAGAAATTCTTAAATGTCAGGGTGGTGAGACACTGGAACAGGTTGCCCAGGGAAGGTGTGGATGCCCCATCCCTGGAGGTGTTCAAGGCCAGGTTGGATGGGGCTTTGAGCAGCTTGGTCTAGCGGAAGGTGTCTCTGCCTATGGCAGGGGGTTGGAACCAGATGATCTTCAAGGTCCCTTCCAACCCAAACCATACTATGATTCTATGAACCACCTCTGCACCAACACACATCATGTGCTGTGATTGTATAATATTTGGGGCTCTCAAATTACATTGCCTGTGTTGCAGTACCTGCAGCAGAGCCAATACAAGGCAACAGAGATTTCTGGTTGTCTCCTGGGTCATGGTAATTGCAACGCAGTAACTCTTTCATACAGCCTTAGTAGTGCAAACTCAAAAGTGCTCTGGGACCTTTTGGACTGAATGGTGCTATTCAAAGGTCAGCCACCCAATAGAAACAGCCGCAGCTTCACTTCTCAGCAGTTTCCAACCAGACATCAGATATTTGCCTGTATCATACAGAAAGGGAGGAGGTAAGAGATACCAGAAGGGGCATATTTCAAGGGACAGTGCATGCCAGAAGAAGCAGAATAAAATTGAAGGCTAAAACATGCCTGATGCCCTCTTCCAAAGATATTCTCCAACATGCCAGGAGATGCTGAAACTATAGATACAAACACACACGGCCCGACAGACTGCAAACTGAGCACTGTTGTCTGTGGCAGCACAAGTGACAAGTGAACTGACGCAGATGGCTACCACCCACTCTCCGTTTCCCCAGCTGCTCACCAGCCTGGGCAGCCAAGATGGGAATTGTCCCACCACCTCCGAGCCTGGCTGTGTGCCAGCATGCTTCCCGAGCAGTTCGCATCACTCAGGATGCCTGTCCCACAAGGAGCCACCACCAACCTGTGACTGCCTGTGAGCTGGGTGCTCAGCTCCCACCCCAGCTGTTTCTCTAATTACATTAAACACGCAGAATTCAGCTGCAGCTGCTCAGGCTGCTTCCAAAAGGACTCTTCTTTTAATTAAAAATTTGCTATTAAAAAGCATTAAATTCTGTAATGCAAATAATCCTCTAGAAATCATCTGTTCCAGCAGCTAATGACCAGCTTTGTTAGAGCAGTAACTAACAGCAGCAGGACAGTTAGCTAACAGGACACTGCATGCTGCTGTTAACCAGTCCCTCAGGAACGTGGACTCTTTCCCTCCTCCTCCTTCCTAATGTGACACACAGAGGTTACAGTATGCTGGATATATACCAGCTTGCTATAAATTCCCCAAGCCCACAGCATTTCACACCAATTGCAGTTTTAAAGCTTTGGAAAATAGAAGAGAAGAAGGGCTTGTTAACACTCTGCTCCGGTTCAGGCAGAACCAAGCTGCTGCAGGCTCTGCAAAGAAAGACAAGGGAACAGTCCTAAGGGAGGCACACACACACACAGGTGTGGGTTTCTTTTCCCCTCACCATTGTTCTCACTGTAACCTTTTTAACACTCTGGTCCTAAAAAATGAGGTTAAAGCAGTGCCCTTTCTGCCATACATGGTGCCAAGACAGGGGAAATTCCCTTATGCACAGAAATTCACAGCCTAGAAAGAAGCTGTAGGGAGAACAGTATCTTTCCTGTTAAGAAACTGGTCCTTCTGCAGAGGTAAAAAGCAAAAGTAAAAAAAGAAAACACAAAGTTTTTTTTTAAAAAACATTTCAGTGCCAACTAAATGTTATTTTTCCTTTGATTTTGTGATGTCTGTATTGAAAGGCTGAAGTTCAGCACATGATACATAACATTTAGTACGCCCTACTTAAACATTACACAAGCCAAGAGAGTGCAGTAGCAGGAATACTTCCTACTCTCCTGATAACGGTGCAATCACAACCATCCAGAATTGTTATGAATAATTTCCGATTATCCACATACCAGATAAGCAAAGTACTTTTGATAACCATTAGTATTATACATGAGCTTTTCCTAAAAACCCCCAAAATAATAACAAGCCAACTTTATTGGTATCTCAAAGAAAATACACAGAGAACACTCACTTTATTAGAATTAAGAAAATAAAGATAGAGGCCGTGACAAATTTTAGGTCTCTCATACGGGCTTTGCAACTTTGCTACACACATCGCGGCTGCCAGGGATGAATCAGCCCTTGGTGTTGCAAAGCAGTGCTCCTGCCCATGCAGGCAGGTGTTCTGCCTGACATCCCCCCAACCTTGCTGTATTAACCTGATTTTCACAACTGCTTTCTCACATTGCCCAGGACAGTCATGAAACCTTGCCACAGAGGCAAGCTCTGTTCAAACGGCAGGCTGTCGCTCGCACAATTTCACCAGCGTGCAGCCGTCCCTCTCTTCTGTTCGGTGCCCAGGCAGGGGCAGCCCCACAGGAGGCTCCTTCCATCTCCTCAATGCTATTCTAACTAGGGGCGGGGGAGGAAACAGTAGGGGAATCCTCCTCCTTCGACTTTTGCAGTACCTTTGAGTTTGAGTACACCGAGTCTGGCCATCATCCCACTATCTTTTTTTTTTTTTTTCTAAAGGATTGCTTGCATACAGATAAATCTTGCAGCTAAATAGATGAATAACAGAATCTGAATACTTCTCTAGTACAGACCACAAAGACATACAGAATAAATATATCCCCTGGCAAGGAAGAAAATGCAATTGTTACTCCATTCCCAAAATGAGGGGGTCACGGAGAAATATTTTTCTTAATGCTACAGGAAATGCTATAAGACGAAGAGGCAGAAAAAGGAGAAAACAAGAAAAGGTAAATAATCAAAATAGTTAGTGAAAGAAGTAACTGGGAGAATCAGAATGAGAAATAAAAAGCTGGACTGCCTGCAGTTTTGGGGAGCCTCCTCTCAGCAAGACATCCACGAGCACTCACCTAAATCCCTAACAGTGCAGGGACCAGAAATAATAAATGGTAACTTGCAGCTCAAAGGCTCAAAATTTCCAGCAGTAATGCACTTTAGCTGATAC
>VFFE01007626.1:890737-915082 GCA_008921705.1 Burhinus oedicnemus | reverse complement strand
GGTTAAAGGCATAAGGCCAAGAGCATCATTGTTTGACCTCTCAGGAAGCACAGCAACTTGCTCTCCTTTCAGACAGCCCCATGACACTTCCAAGGAAAAGCTGCTCAGTAACCAAGAAAGCTGTAAAGAATAACTCTTGCTACAAGGTCTCCTCTTCCCCATCCCTCCCTTCCCCACACCATCCCCTCTCCACACCAGTTTCACCCAAGGAAAGGAGCCGTCCCCCAGCAATAGAAATCGCAGGGCAGCAGCTTCAAACAGTGGGCCAGGCGTGGGAGCATCCCACTTGGAAACCACTGAGTTTCCACAGGGCAGCAAGCGTGGCCAAACCACTGGAGAATCCCCAGCATTTTAACTATTCTTTGCACATAACATCCTTTCTGTCCCAATTGCAAAGGCAGTCTGGATGTCTGCAGCCAAATGCAAACAAGGAAATCTGCTGTTTACAGCAAAACACAGCCTACGTTTTTTTCTTGTTCACCAAGGAAGCAACTTGAATCTCTTGTTAAGGACAAGGTGATAGGAAAACATTCCAAGTGGCAGCAGGGGGGAAAAAGTGAGGGCCCACTTATCAAGAGTAGTATCTCAAAAAGAGGAATGTGCAAACCTGAAGTTGTGGCTCATCCCTCTAAGGCAACAAATCCAGTACTAGGTCTGCAGTCATGATCAACGCATCCCATCTCCCACCCAGGTTAGATATGAGTGTTGTGGGATTCTCCAGCCGGGCTACACACAGAAGCACAGCATCCTTCTTGGTCCTTGCAGCAATTCCCACCTTGATCATAGCCATCACTTAAGGGGACACAAACTGGAGGCCTTTTTTTATACACATCCATCAAAATCACTCCCACAACAGAGGTACTAGGAGGACAGACCACTTGTCAAAGGAAATAAAACTGAATTGGGTCAAAAAGAAATTCGAATTCACGGATATTTCTATGCCATTTTCTCACCATTTTAAGTAAGGACATGTCCAAATTTGTGGTTTATGCTGAGAGAAGCCAACAGATAGAAGTTAAAATAAAAGTAAGTGCAAGTATATTTTGGAGAAAAAGTCAGAAGTAGGAAAAACCTGAAAAAGCAATAATTCTGATAGATGCTGAGGATAGCATTTCACTACTGCTATAAATTGCCTCAAAGACATTAACTCTGAAGCAGTTCAGCAAAGGATATGAAGGCAGAAATCAGAAACAGAATTTGGCTCTGGCTCTTGGGCTACTACCAGCCTCTCTTAAAATATGTACTTTTATTATTCTAGACCTAAGTGTATCCAGTTTTTCACAGCAAAGGCTGCCATGAGCTAGGACACAACAACTGACCAGAAGGGCTCAGGTTGAACTATGAATAAAAGATACTCAAGAACTACTTTTGTACAGTTGGGTTAAAAATACCTAAGAAAGAGTACAGATCACCTGCTGACAGATCCAAAGAGGAGACACATATTTAGACCAGTGTAACAAAGAAAATTTAGAAGGAGAAGGGGAACACCTAACAACACGGTAGACAAAATCCATGCACAGAGCAGACTTCATGTTGCACTGAACAAGCCACAATCCTACTCTTGTAGGAGAACACAGGAATGCTAGAGAAGAGTTTTCAAAACTATGAATGAGAGTTTTTAACAAATTTTGCATCATTATTGCTTTGGGAATTCTAGGACAGGAAAGGTCATGTTCAGCACTCTGCTGAACTTCGCACTCGCACTGAACAAGCCTGCAGGAAGATACTGGGGTTCCCAACTCTGTCACTGCTCTAGTATTTGATGGGTAGCAGGAAGCAGGGGAAAAACTGAATTCTCCACAAGAGAATCACTTTGTAGTGAATGAATTACAGGATTTAAAAATCAAATGCATAGACTGACTGAAATTAAGTTTACAACTAAGCAGAAGACCAAAAGAGCTGTTCCAGTAAGCAACAGTAGATATTCAACATACTGTAAGTTTAGCTCTACAACAAACAGAAGGCAATGGTGAAGTTTACTTCATCTTAGCCATTGCACAAGCTTCAGTAGCACAATGAGGAAAGCATCTGCTTTGAAGGGTCAGGGCTATGAGCATGCTTACAGAAACCAGCTTCTTCCTGCAAAGCCGGGACCAAGGGAGAAGAGAGCCATATTGTTCTGTTCTACATGTTCCCAAATACATCCGTGTCAAATGCCTGTAAGATTTATAGATCAGTGAATCACTGGAACTGTAAGTTGTTCAAGAAGTGGAATTCCCCATAGAGCTGTGACTCTTGCCAACTTCCACAGGCATTTTATCTGCTTAGAGACACTGGAGTTTTAATGATGTTGCCTTCTGCCTTTCTTTTAACACTTCCATATCCTCAGTAATGGGTGCATCTTTTTTGCCTTTAAAACAGGATGGAGTGAACAGATCACGGATTGGTCTCTGTCCAGTTCTGCTGTATTTGGTGAGCATGGCTGGCAAATGGTTTCTCTGGACCGGAATGCAAAATACTCTAGAAAGCTGTCAGGAGGAAAAAAACAAGCTGAAAGTTAGGGGAAGAAGTCTGAGGTGACCAGCTACAATGGCACATTCAAATGGACAGTGCACAATGAGAACATGGTACATACCATGAGTCAGAAAACTGAAAATTGCCTCAAGTCAACTTTCTTTCATCCAGACAAAAAAAAAAAAACCTTACTGCAACACTAAGCTCTTAGAAGGATTACTCCACTGTGATTACCTTGGCCATAATGTGCATCTAAAGACAAGACAAAACATCCAATTACAGAGTGAGAGCCTGTAATTAGGGCTGAGATTTCATGAAGGCATGTTAGCATAACTCAGAAAGTGGTCGTTTCACAAAGAGCAACTGCAAATGGAAGTATCACCATTACTTTGTACCTAGAGTAACCTTTATTTTATCCGAGTAGTAGTGTTATGGTCAGTATGTTGCAGTCCAGAACGTCCATAGCAGAATCATCTGTCTTGCAGCAAATGGATAAGAACGACAAATTCAACAACAGGTTTGCTTTATATCCTGTGTACAGGCAGGAGAGAAAAGCAGCCCACCTCACAGAGTCCTAACTTTCAATCCTCTGCCCCAGAGGCCCAGATCATTGCAGAAGAAGCAGGACATGCTGCAACACAGTTTGCAACAAAAACAGTAACAACAAAACTTAAGGGGGAAATTAAAGCAAGTGCAAAATCTGCAGAATTCTTCAGGATTGGTGCAGTTACTAGCATAGCTCACACTGAGGCAAACACACCAAGTATTCATCCAGAAGAGTTTACAACACAGAATGGCAGTAACTAGGTGATTACTAACTGCTAATACACATTTCAAGGGAAAAACCTACTGCTATGTCAAAACAATGTTTCCCTTCTATGACAACCTAACGAGTCCAAGAAATAAGGAAGCAGCAATGCATGTAGCATCTGGACTTCAGCAAGGCTTCTGACAGCATCTTACGTGCTATTTCCATAAGCCATTTAGAAAAAATGTGTATCCAGAACTAGCTTACAATGGTGTACACGACTCATTGAAAAAACATACTCAAAATTGATCACTGTCAAACTGGAACAATGTACTAAGTGGTATCTTCAAGAGTTTGTCCAGAGTCCAACAGTATTCAACAGTGTTATTAATTATCTACACGATGCAATATATGGCATTGTTATTAAAGAACATGTTACTGTGGAGGGAGGTGCAACCCTATTATACTGTTAGAAGAGAAATTAAAGTGGTCTTGACAAATTTGGAGAGGAGGAACCCACAGAGTGGATTTCTTCTTATTTGTTTTAATAAAGATAAATGTAATGTCCACTTTGATAGGAATCCTCATCTATACAAGGTGGAAAAATTATTTGCTTGCCAGAAGTTCTGCAGAAAAAAGTCTGCAGCAGTAACACGTCAGAAAACAAGCATGCATCAACAACATATTTAAATGGCAGTTTCACAGGCTGATGTACAAAGCACGAGTTAGCTTTGGTAGGACAGGTGAAGCGATTCTTTCCTCTCTAGTCAGCACTGACATGGCCTTAGAATCTGATGTCCAGTTTTGGGCACCACATTTCTAGAAAGACATGAAGCAACTGGAGAGAGTCCAGAGAAGGAAAAGGCGGGGTGGGGGGAACTGGAGATCTAGAAAACATGACGTAATGATGTATGAGAAAAGACTGAAAGAACTAGGTTTGTTTAGTCTGAAGAAAAAGAAGACTAAAGAGAGACATGATAACAGTGTTCAAATATGTAAAAGATTGTTACAAGAAAGAAAAACTACTTTCCACATATATTCCAGATACAACTAGAAACAACAAGCTAAGATAGCAGCAAAATATGTTTTTTCTAATGTCTAACTGACAGGAAAATTAAACATTTGAAAGATTGCCACTAGGGGCTGTGGAAGCATTAAACATTTTAAAGAACAAACATGCCTGGAACTAACCAGGTATAAAAAGTTTTCACAGGACTGCTGAATGGACCACGTGACTTCCCAAGGTCTTATTCAACACACTTTGATTCTGTGTTGTAGGCACAAAACTTAATTCCTTGATTGCTACTTGTGACCACCTGTTGAGTTTAGAATGACTAGTCTCTATATATCTTAAGAGAAAAACTGTTCTTTCTAGGAAGACAAGAAATGCTCTGCAGAAAATGCAAGAACTACTGACGTTCCTCCAAACTGTCTTTTCCAAACCACAATACAACAGGAGACAAGCATTACCACTCATTACAGATGAGGAACAAGCTGTAGAATTGAAGCAGGAATGTGATACGTTTCTGGTTTTGGTGTGGTTTACTTATAAAAGTGGTTTTCCTCTTGTGTATAAGATTTACTCTGTGAAAGGCCTGGCAAGAAAAGATGTAAGAAATGATAAAAAGGAGAGATGATGAAAGTGAAGTTAAGGCCAAAATAAAAAAGTGACATCACCTACTAAACCAAGTGCAACAAGTCTTATGGGGCAAATGAAGCTCGATAACTAGCTAGTACGAGTTTTAGTCACGCTGAATATCGCCAAGCAATAAGTTTACCAGTCAATACATTCATCAGTGGAAATTACTGTAGAAGGTGGCCACCGCTCCTCTCCTCATGCCATACCTCCACAACTACACTCAGATGCAACAAAGCTCCTTCTGCTGAAAAGCTGCTACTAAGGTGCTTTGCATTTTGTGAGGTCCCAAGCTTGTGGTAATTGCTTCTTCATCACATACGGAATTGGCTACAGATGTTAGTCCACAGGGTATGCTGTAAGGCACCTTTCCTCTCCCAAGTCTTCAGAGGATAGGAGCAAATGATTATGAAGCTGAAAGTCAGGAGACCAGACAGATGCCCTTAAAAACATTATCTGCACTGACAGATAGGATTATGCAAAAGAAAGACAACATAACGCCTCACAGGTTTCCCAGACAGGAGTATTTAAGAGTGGTTTGGTTGAAGGTGGCAGTTTGGTATTTCTTGATGTTTTCTTAAATAAATTAACTCAAATTAGACCTTAGCTAGGATCCTAGAGGCTTTATTTATTTAAAGATCCTAAAAAGGGATTATTAATGGTCCAAATTTTTTGCTCAAAGCAACTTCCAGCAATATGAAATTTCTCTAAAAGAAAACTTAGGACAAACTTCCATGGTGCTTTGGAACTAGATAAAAATCCATGCCCTCTCTCTACAGTTCATGAAATAATGTAGTTTTGGTTTGAAGTCGTGCCTTATTTTGCCTCTTCCTGTATTTCTAGACAAAACTATTCCCTTTACTCCATTAATTTTTATTTTTTTTTTGACCACTGCCCAAATGGGCAATTTGGTTTTGGTCTCCTGTTTTTAGAGTAAGTGGCCACTGTCATGAGAAGAGATAACATATTAGCCCACTCTCCTTTAATTTTGGGCATGTCACTGAATACAGCGTTTAAACAGATACGTCAAAAAGTGCCAAGGAGAGGAAACAAAAGACAGGTGTGGGGAAACCAAACACAACAGCTCACTCCCATTGCAGAATGTCAGATGAGCAGACAACAGTCATGCATCACCCAAGGAGCAGGGACAGCTCTGCATGGGCGAGTGGACAGGAACACAGCACACTGGTGAACATCTGGGCAAGGATGCTAAGGAATGGGACAGGGTCATATGCAGAATTTGTCAAAGAGAGAAACTAAGGTGATTTCAACAGGCAAGTTTGACAAGTTGTTGTGAACATTCAGAATACATCTGCTCTTGTACAGCACACTAGATGAGACTCGTTACTCCTCTCTCACCCCCATCCCTCTGGAGCCCAAGGAGGTTTACCAATATTTGGATGCTTTAGAAGTCGGCAGATTCGAGCTTCACGTTCCAGTTTCTGGTGATCTGAAAGAGAATAAGAAAAAAGGCGTTAAGCACCACAACTCTGAACTTAAGCTTTTGTTCATATTCAACGAAGAAAGGAACACAGTGACCCAAGCAGACATCCAGAGAGCTGGGAATTGCTGGAAAATCAGTTTCCCAAAGCCTCACAGCTGTTTCAGGCAAGGGCTATGCAGCTGAGGCTGCAGGAGGACCTCCACTCCTACTACAGAGCTGGCACTAAACTGATATTCCCTCCTTGGATTCAAAGTGAGTAGCAGCAGAGTCAAAGACCCTGCTCTTCCATCAGCCTCACAAATATGGCAAAGCCACTTCCAGTGACATCCCTTCCAAGACTTACCCCCTTCTCCAAGGCTGGGGAGGAAAAGTCTTTGAAGAAATAGCCCACATGAAGTGGGAAAAGTCCAGAGAAACATTGGGGAAGAAGGGCAAAGTAGGGGAGAAATACACAGCTCCTGCTAATGCGCAGCCATCACACGAAATAGGGAACTCTGCCAGCTCCAGTGAACTGTAAAGGTAACCATACTTCAGTACCCATGGACGGACTTGCTGGTGAAATGCTGACCAAGCACTTCAAGATCTCCAGGCAAGAAGTTCTGCTCAAATGCTAAGTATGCTTATTCCAGCCCAAAGGCAACATCACTTTGAGCACGACTGTCATCTGGATTAAAGAAAAAAATATGAAGGAGAATAAAAAATGGTTTCTCCTCCCTAGAAACGTAACATGCATGAGTGCAAGGAAAGCAGAGGGAGCTAGAGCAACTCTGCCTGTCTCAGCCAAGAAGCAGGAGGCCTTTTAGCCACTGAGGCTCAGATAGGAGATTTTTCACTACAGCAATGACTGAGTCCTGAACTTTCACTACAAAGTCCCCATCCTCTTAAGTTAAATGCTCACATTGGACAAACACAGATTCACTGTAAGGATCCGAGGGAGGCAAATCTTTTAGGCAGCCGTAGTAGTTAAACTCTGGACTTTTGGGAATGTGGATGCCTAGAAAGAGGCAAGAAGCAATGACTGCCCTTCCTCCCAAGTCCAGCCATCAAAAGAACACAGGAAGGGCAAGGAGCAGTCCCTGCCTGCTCTTGACATTTCTTCTGTAGGACATCTTCAGCACACAGGCTTGAAAACACACCTTCTCTGTACCCCCTGTGACACACGTCTTTTCTCCATAGGAGTAAGCAGGACCCTTGGCTGGTTGGGCTACTCAGCAGATCACTGGTAGGAATGCAGCATCGTTCAATTTACAGGAAACCCACTATAGACCCACTTCAACAAAGCCACACTGCACTGCTCTGCCTGAGAACAGCCTGTGCAGCTCCATGGTCTCTGCATGGTCTTCCCTTCCCTTTGTAAAGGAAGGCTTTGGGCAACTGTTCTCTTCCCCACGCGCAGGAGACACGGACCAAGCCAGATCTCAGCTCAGAACACTTTTCTCTCCCAGGCTGGGAATAGCAGCTCAGGGCACTGCAGGATTTCTGTCTTCTTTCCCACTGCTGAACTGTAGAAAATGTCCCAATTAATATTTTATAGGGCTGAGATGTGCTTACATCCTCATCTGCTACTGTTTGGGGATGGGGGAAGGTAAATTACTCCTTTCATCTCTCCTTCCTTCTCAATCCTGGAAATTATTGTTGTTGTTGCATACATCTTAAAGTTCTATGCCAGAACCACTCTCCAATAAAGTAGCAGGCAGCAAGAAAGCCTGGAGAGCTTCCATGCTCCCGAGGCCTTGCTGCAGTGCAAGCGCTTTCTCACCTGCATTGCTGGAGAGGGGTGGGGGTGCCTTGGCTTCCTTTTTAGCAGCATCTCTCACAAACGAAGTTTTGCAAAACACAGTTGCAAGGTAACAGACTGTGCTGCATACTCTGCACTCGGGCCAGATTCTCACAGCAGGACAATCGTTTAAAATAAACTATCCATAGCCTGCTTGCACGCCTGGGTCCTGCAAATTCCCCACTTACCCTCCCAGCTCTACTTGGAACTCCTACAGAAGGGGATCCTTCACCCACCCGGATCACGTTGCCCTCATGCACAGTTACACTTGCTGAGAATCTGTTCCCAAGTACAAGGACACGGGGAAGCAGACAGCAAAAACAGCTGAGCAAAGGGGGAAGGAGAGGTAAGAGCTCACCACGTGCTACTCAGCCACCGAGTCCTGACAGCCAGGACAGACAGCTGACAGGAGCAAGGCTCAAACAAAATGACATAACCATCAAAATGCCATAGGAGATGTAAATCAAGAGCAATTGCTCCCCTGAAATCCTACACCATCCTGCAGAGGGAGGGGAGCGGGCAGGGCAGCTAGTGATCATGGGCAGCAGCCACACCAGAACTTGTGACAAGAGGTCATCACCCCACACCCCATCCCTCCAGCACCACACAGCCTGGCCGGAGACCAGAGGAGGAGTACAGTGCTCCGGTCACAAGGTACAGGAAACTATTTCTGGTCAGGGGGAAAGCATACCACACTCTTCTGTCTCCGGGGCAACAAAACAGGCAAACTCAAGCACAACTCCCAGGGAGAAAGCACACTCCAGCCCAGGGAGCCGCCAGCCATCACAACTGAGGGCAGCGAAAGGTCAGGCTGGGCGGGTTTCCTGCCACGGGTCCTGGAGGATCACGGGTCCTGTTCCTGCAGGATCACCCATCCCATTGCAGGCGGCACCAGAACACAGCCCAACCCGTGACTTGAAAAGAGCCCCCCCACCCCCATCCCCAAAGAGAGCCCCTTTTTAAATCTTTCTTCATCGCCCGGTGGCCTTTGGCACAGTGCAGGCATTTGACTCTCATTCCATGTATCAGTGGCAGAGTCAATTTAGTACTTGGTGAGAACAACCCGGTACCTAAATGCATAAGGAATAAACATGGAGCTGCAATTTTTCTACCTTTCCCTGGTCTAACAACGGTAATTCCCAGTAGGAGACAAAAAACCCAAAATTCTATGAGTCCAGCAGAGCAGTCAAAGGCTGGGCTTTATCTTATCTCTTATATGGCATCTCACTGAACCTTAAAAATGCGAAGTATTCTTAATTGTATTAGAATAATGATGAAAAGACAACATGGGTTCAGATCCCTGCCTTACCAAGAGGTTACAAAGCGAATCATTTCTCCTCCCTCTGCACAAAAGATCAAGCTTATTTCTGCAAGCCATTTGTGGAGTGAAGGTGTTTATTCTTAATGCACTGTGGAAGTACACCTCATAGCTCAGAGAAACACAGCAACATATCTGACCTACCTTAAAGGATCCCAGGCCTGGGACATTAGGCCTATTTCCCACCTTTCACCAACTATGAAATTCAACCAGCAATTTCCATAACTTGCCTAAAACACAGTATATCCTCTAGAAAACATAAGGGTTCACATTCAAGACTTCAAGTGATAAATAAAGCCATACACCCACAGAAGTTACTCCAAACGTTATCCGTCCTGTTAAAATTTAGCACTGCTGTTCCAAGTCTGAATTCATCTACCTCCTGCTTCCAAATATTGGATTTCATTAAGCTCTTTTCCTGATACGTTACAGAGCTGTCTAGCCCTGAACAATAGCTGATGCTTAAAACTTAAGTACAGGATATTACAAACACTCATCTAATATTCATTTGCTGTTTTCCAGCCAAAAAAAGAGAATCCTGCTATTTGGACAATTCTTCTATATACAGTCTGAAGCAATGAGTATCTACACAGATAACTGTAGTCTACATAGCTCTTTTGCAGCAAAATTTAAAATGTAAATGCTTAAGGAGTTGATGCCTTAAAACAGCAGGAGAAAACTTTCTCGTGTTTGATACACAAACCAAGGCGTGAATATCTCTTTCTCTTTATTAGTCCTTTATATATGATATGATTTCTGCATCTTGGTTCAGCACGTGAGACTACATTTAACCCACGTACCTTTAACATTACCGTTCTGCAAATACTGCGCTAAGTGTCATTCTAGTAACATTGATACCGGGTTTCTTCAGAACATACCTGATAAGAAACTGCCAGTTCAGAGAACTGGGATTTCTTTGGGTTGGGTTTTGATTTGTCTAGGGATTTACTTTAATAGAAAACAAGAATGATCGTGTTAGCATCATTAGTGAGAGTTAAGGACCTGCAAAAATGAAACTGCTTCATTTTACACAAACTTGCAGTCCATTCACTGGGACAGGAGTGCTCGTGCACAATGGCTGGACAGAAGTGGCTGTGCACAATAATGTCACAGCTGTAAGAATCTCTAACTGAGCAGGTTAAAACAAAACCACCCTGCCCGAATACAGAAGACAGCAGACCAAAACTGCGATAGTTTGGCCTGTATGTCCCAAACATACAGGGACATGTATGCTTATCTGCTTAACAAACTGGATAACATGGTGCAAAAGAAAGGTAAACTGGATACCATGGTGCAAAAGAACGATGTACTCAACAGAAATACAGAACAAAATGCAGACAGCTTTACTTCATGAAAACCTGGCGATCTCCAGCAGGGTGGGGAATATGACTAATTTTATACTGATGTGCATTTCTCACTCTTTTGTAAGAAAATACTTTCATTGTCTGACCACTTCAGTCAGTTACCCCAAAGATGCAGTGGCAGAGATGGAATCATAGAATAGAATCGCCTGTGTTGGAAGGGACCTTTAAGATCATCGAGTCCAGCCACCAACCTGACACTGCCAAAATCATCACTAAACCATGTCCCTAAGCACTATGTCTACCAGTGTTTTTAATACCTCCAGGGATGGAGATTCCACCACTTCCCTGGGTTTAAGACCCAACTTCTGGGCTCCGTTCTTCTCCAGGGAATCAGTTCTCGGTTTTCTACTCTAGCCACTACAGCCCAGCTGCTTTGCAGGAGGTTTTTCCTCACCAGGTCTTTCTCTTCCAAGGGTACTTGAGCCCTGGAGAACATTTTCAGACACAGACAGGGCACAGGACATCTACAAATCCCAGTAGTCTAGAGCTGTCAAGTGAGAACATTTACATAACAACAACAAAAACAGAGATGAAGAAAAAGGTCACTGTGCCTAATCAGCCTGTTAGGAAGCTGTGCTGAGGAGAAGGAGCTGCCAGGGAAGCACAGGGAGACCTGCGTGTGTGGAGCTGAGGTATGCTTGCAAAAGGCAGAGTCTGGAAAAGACACCTGCGACAAACCCAAAAAGGAGATCAGTCCCAAACAGGCAGGGTGAGGGCTGAACTTGAGCCAGGGAGCAGAAGATGGTTAGATGTCAGGTGCTGACACTGCCACCCTACACAGGCAGCCCAGCACGAAACCCTCCGGGTTTGGACATAGCTACGATGCCCTGACTGACTCCCGCTCCCGAGAGATGTGGAGAGGGGTTTTGTTTCAGCTGCAGGCAGCTGCCATGCAAACATGCTTTCCAACCAGAGTCTTGCCACAGGCTCCGCAAAGGACCAGTGACCGGGGAGGCTGACAGGGATGTGCCCTTTGCACCCCATCCCCTCCACCTGCCCAAGGAGCACTGACATTTATTGCTGTAGGAACAAATGTCAGCAAAACCACACCTATTTCAGATTGTTTCTTCTCCTGGCAAGCAGGAGTAGACGACGGCATTAAAAACTAACTGAAAGAGTGGACAAACAGTTATTGAAATAAATCAAACCAAGATTTATCAGTGAAAGTGATTAATTTCACACCTACCAGAAAACGAGGTGGAAAAAGTTAATTCTACCATACTTTCTTCAATAAGCATTAGAAGCACAGCACCATTTCAAAACCATTCCACATGTGAAGGAGCACGCCCACTGCAGCATTTAGTGGCTTACTTTACCAAACTGCAGCTATATTGAAGTCCTGTGGCTAAAGCTCGCTCTTTATTTAGTACACCTGCCTTAAGAAAAAAAAAAAGGGGGGGGGCGGCAGGGAGGACAGGACAGCTTTTAGCAGCATAGAAGTTTAGCCACCTCAACGGGAAGGCAGATTCTTTCCTAAATGCAGTAAAAAGCAGCAGCAACAAAACTAACGCTTAGTTGTGAATCATCTCTGTTCGATGAGAAACTGTGTCATGAAGAAAAAAGCTTGCTCCTCCCTTTACCAATACATAATCTTCCTGCCCTCAACTGGAATATACAATTTGGCTGCGCAATACTACAGTCCACCTGTCTTCATCCTGCACTAGGACCATGCTCTACCATTGCTGTTAAAGGAAGCTTGAAGCTATCATTCCTGTGGGAACACATTCTAGATTACATTTCTGAGAATGGGAAGAGTCCGGAAGAGGAATCAAACCCAAAGCAATAAATTCAGTTTGATTGCTGTCATCATGCCAATTCCGGGAGATAGTCAATTGCTGCCAGCTGCTAAGATATCGTTTGAGTTGCTTCAAGACAGAAATCGAATTTGCATCAAATACATTTTGGAGTGTGAGACTAGTCTGAGCTTTCAGGTTCCTTCATGCTTTTCTTTGCTTGTTTAAATTTAAACTTCCTCTCTGAGACATTCCCAGCAAAAGTGCGCTAGCTCCCTCATCCCGCATATCAAGCTACAGGCTTTCCCCCGTATTCTCTTATTTTTCCAACAAGGCTGTGCTCCAGAACAGCTGAGATATCTCAGCATTTGCAACAGGGTGGCACAGGACAGTATGCCATCCCACAGCACCACTTTAAACATGAATAACAGCAAGTCTTAGATCACCACAATTTCCCCTTCTGCAGAAGTGAGTAGAAAAACAAAAAATCATCCTAGGCCTTAAGGATGACCAGAGGCCCCCATAGATTTAGTACACCCTTTCTGACAAGAGCTAACAGCAGATGCCTACAGAAAAATATAAGAAAATAAGCATATAACGACACTTCCCAAATGCTTTCCCTCTCTCCAGCTATTTGCAACTCAGGGTTTCCATTTCAGTGTTCCTACGTTGCTGTTTCAAAGACCAGCCAAAATTAATAAATCCATAACAGCATACTACCCCCCTTGCAGGTGACATTTCTGAATGCCAAATTCTGCTTTCCAGCCTCCCAGTGCAGAATGACCCTAGTAGCATGACATCCCAAGCGTGAGGGCAGAGGGGCACCCATCCCCTGCCACCACCACCAGCATCTCTGCTGCAACAACAGCGCAAGTCACAAAGTCACCAAGGGGAGGACACGGCTGGAGCAAGCAAGTGAAGATGAAACAGCAAAGCTCCACTTTTCTCACCCAGCAAAAGCCAGAGAAACAAGACAGTGGTGAAATCCTCATCACTTGCCTTCAGCTACTGACAGAGGAGGTTCAAGTGCCAATAGGACACTATAAACAAATACATGACTTCTTTCAAGAAATGCCGGCAGACCTACCTTCTGAGAAAGCCTTTCCCTTAGCAAAATCACTAATATTATTACCTTGTAACAACCTTTTCCCATGCTTTCCCAACCTCCCAGAAACAAACAACTCCACACGTAAAAGTGTAATACTCCCCCTAAAAGTACATACACACGTGGATCTTAAAGACAGCCAGAAAGTTCCCACAGTTGGTAACAAGCTGTGTTTCCACACACTAGTATCTGTGAACCCCTTGGTATTACTGTACTGGAAAAACAAAACAAACAAAATAAAAGGAACGAACTACATGAACTTAGAACAGTTTCCACTTTTTTTGTCCAAGTAATGCAGAAATTAGACTATCACCACCACAGAGTAGAAGTCAAGATGGTTTAAGTAACTGTATTTCTATCTCCGATGAGCGCCCTGAAGACCGGGCCAGGGAAACGTATTCTCTTTTCCAGTATTTCATTACCTCGTACTTACTTTGCAAAGATAATCTAACTGAAGGCAGATACGAACATGTGTACAACAGTGGCAAAAGGAAAGAAGGTATTAAAAATACTTAAGAGATGGATCTTTTAAAAGAAGTTATAGCCTGCACCTTTGCCATTGCAGTTTCTACACTCAGTGTCATTCAAAACTGCTTTTCTTTTCACATGCATATTTTTCAGTTTGTCAGCAAACAACTTGTCCGATATTTTCCTTTGGGTTTTCCAGCAGGTGGACCTGGTAAGGAAAGGAAAATTCCTGTCCTCTTGCTTTCAGCAGGTATGCATACCCAGAGTATTACCTATTGTACACATTATAAAGCAAAATAAAAACAACCTTACGTGCACATTAAGAGGAAGCACGGAGCTTGGGCTCTCGCAGACACCAGCAACTTTCCAGGAACTTCAAGAGTCAAAGGAGGTCAAGTTACTGAATCAGCATAGGCTCAGAGCTATAGGTGAGAGTCCTCTCCATCAGTCACAATTAACACACAGGGGTTAAGTGTGCTCAAGCCTGCCATTCCTTGCCTACAAAGGCACAGATAAAGCCAGATTGGGTGCGTTCTCTCTCTCTCAGAGAGAACTCCCACCATTCAGCTTAGGTTCTTGCCTACAGCAGATCCCACAGTTTCACCAAAGCCAGCACTGCAAAGCAGTATGAAATCTGAATGCATGTGCATGCACCAGTATACAGAACGGGAAGGAGCAAGCACCCCAGCCACCCACTGTAGGTGTAGTCCTTGGCTTCACATTTGAGATCAACTCAGAATCTGGGCAAGGGATCTCCTTCTGAGCTCGCTACAGCACTCAGAGCAGGATTTTGTAAAACCCTTGAGGAGACACCCCTCCACAGCATCTGCTGCCCCCTGCTAACCAGACCCTTTCTTCCCTGCAAGCCACAGGCCCCCAGAACCCCTGCTCTTCAGGCTGTTTCAAAAGCTGTTCCCAGTCTTATTCAGCCAAAAGCAATGGGCCAAGTAGAGCCCTGTGGATTCAGCCTGAAGGCTTGGTGTTAGTGCAGCCACCAAAAAATGAGCCAGCACCATGACTGCATTAGGAGGGTGGAGGATATCTCGCCGCAGAATGACTAACACAGGCCGAAACACCATTCAGGCCCCAGTCAAAGTCTTCATTAAGCTCTGACATGACACACATGCCATCCGTTACATACAAGCCCTGCTTCTGGTCCAAATCTCCTCTCAGGGCATACCAGTTCCTCTTGCTGGCAAGATAAACGTCTCTGCATGTCCCCCGAGTCATCCTTCCCATGTTGCCAGTGGGCTGTACGAGGCCTGTGCTAACTCTGCTTTACTCTGCATTTGTTCTTCCCATCGACTAGTTACTGTAGTTACTAAAAATCAATGAAGAATTTCCAAGGGCCTCTGATAGGAATTTCATTCCACCTCTTTTTTTCCTGCTAGCCATCAGCTTATTTTGCATCCCTGTGATGGAGGTAACTCATACAGGGAACATCCCTTCCAGGTTTGATGGTGAACAGGTGGGAAGGAAACATTTAACCCCTGAAGTTAACCTTCCAAACTGTGTGCTAGGTTAACACCTACGGCCACAGAAGTCAGTGCCCACGGTCTACTGCAATAATCAAGAATTCTACCAATTGACCATTAGAACTATCCACCAATTCACCAACTCCACCTGCTCCATTGGCTACTGCAAAGAGTGTCATTTCTTGCTTCTATAAGTTTTCTTCCTTGCTCAGGGTGGGATGAAACACAAGAAAAGCCAATGCTGAGGTGGGAGGTACTGGGAACCATTCCTGCAGCGGTGCATTGTAGCTCCCCTCTGAAGCAATGAGCATCCTCCAGTTGACAACAACAAAAAATGCAGCCACCTTCCTCCTAACCTGAAGCAATGGAGATCAATCACAAACACTGACAAGCAGGTATAAGCACAGCAAAGGGCAGGAATTCTTTTATCTCATTTTATCTGCTGTGGCCTGGAGGCGTTAACTGCACCAGCCACAGTCCTGACACAGGAAGAACTGTGGTGTAATTGTACTCCCCCTAAGAATGGTGCAATAGCGTGCTGTCAAGCCTGGCGGGGCATTTGCTTGAAGGCCCCCACCAGGTTTGTGATGAGCATAATGGCATATTTTAGCTCTCCTTGGGCATATTAAGTTAGCGTCATTTACAAAAGCTTAAGAGAGCCTACATCCCAGAGAAAGGAAGAACTGTAGGATACAAACATAACTAGCAAAAGCAACAAAGTTTTCAAACCAGAAGATGCTGAGCTCCACAGCTTTGAATGGTCAAACAACTTCCCCTTTCTTGCACCAAAACAGAGGAAAAATTAGTACAACCCTCTGTCGCGGTCACTTCAGACCTCATATCCTGTAAGACGACCTTCAGTTCAGAGTACTTGTCTAGCCTAACTCTCAAAACACAGCCCCCCATCCCACCTGCACCCCACCCCTGCACCAGAGCCCTCCCCTTCCTTCCCCCTGCCCCACACGCAGCACCCCCCACCTCCTTTCCCCGCTAGGGCTGCGGTTCAGCACGTTCCCCTCCATTTTGCCTCCTGCAGCTTGTACTTTCCTCTGTGGCCCCACATCCTGCAGCACACCAAGCCCGTGTCCCGCAGCACTGTGTCCCCCCAGCTTCCTGCAACGCCGCAGGGAGACGTACCCCTTCTCTTCCCCGGCAGCCCCTGGCTGCGCACAGGGCAGACCCAGTCCAGCCCTGCCATACCTGGTTTCCCATCTGCAAGGGCACAATTTTTTCATTAAACTGCATTTTACAAGCAAATCACGTGCTCAGCTGCTAGTTTGGGTGCAGAGCCAAGAAACACTCCAGTGCATGGGGGAGGGGAGCTGATGTATTTTTTGTTTCATGTGACCAGCTTACCAGCAACTTCGCTGAGACCAAGAGCAGAATCAGCCCCCACACCCCTCCTTCACCACCAACCCCTTCCCCCAGACGCTCTCACAGCAGAGATGCGGAGCAAGTGCCCAACAGGAGAGTCTGGCATCTCATGTGACTACAGCCAACCTTGAAGCCAGAGAAGAGGTGAGACACCAGCCCCACACCCCAGCTGAAGCTGATCGTTTGAAGGCTTACGTGCAAGGAGCTGATCTTTCCTAGAAAACAGCAATGGGTCACGGAAAACTGGTGGCGGGAAAAATTTTAAAAAATACAGTTTTAAAAGTAGGAAGGAGTAGAGGAGCATGCTCTGCTGCTCCACAGGCATTGGGGTGGTTCCTCATACCCTGCCGGAAGCATGACAGCCCCAAGAAATGCTGCAGTGCAAACGACATCTGATGTCCTGACACGGCAACTCCAGGGTCCATCTGCACCTCTGAGCATGAGGTCTGGGGCAGTGTTACCGACAGCGTGCTACGGCCTCCCACGCAGAGAAAGGCAGAAGTTGCGAGTTGGGGATTAAGAGGCAGGAGACTGCAGTTACCATGCTAACTTCCACACACACATAGCTGTATTTTTTTGGTTAGAAAGTTGGAGGGGGAATGTTTCAGATCTAAGAGGCTGGCTGTAGAATATGTGTTTAAATAAAGAGCATCCCAACATGCTTCTGCAGAGATGAAGAGGCAAGTGATTTTTGAAATAAACATACAGTCTAAATTTTAGAGGGGTTCCACACACTTTCTGCAATGAGATGGGCAGGATAATACGGCTGTGTCTCTTAGCTCACACAGAGCTGTGCAATAATACTTTTCTTACCTGCCCTTTGCAGAGCTCTTTTAATTGTCCCTAGACCTGCAGACCACAAGCAGAGATTTTGGGAAAATAGAAATTCTGGCAAGTTTCTAGAAGACAGATACTTAAATGGGGAAAAAAAAGATAAATTTAGAGAACAAACAAAAAATCCCCATAGGAGAACAACTACTTACACAGCATCTTTTGTCAGAGGATCTCGAGGTGTGTAACAAACATTTACTATGCAGCCTGAAAACCGGTGAAGCACAGGGATTTTTTTCCCCCTCTTTGAAGAGATGGAGGAGAAAAGCAGAGGTACTGAAACCAGACACTATGTCAGTGACAAATCTGTGCACAAACTCAGATCTTTGTAATTTGAGCCTCTCACTACCACAGTTTTCAACCTTCTGCAGAAAGAGAAATGAAGACAGAAACAATGCAGTTCAAATCTAAAGGATTTTGAGTAGTCTCTCAAAGCAAAAACTGATAGGGGCAGCGTTAGCACTCTGTGATACCTCATCGTATCTCACTCTGGGAAGCATGAAGTCCTACCTCAATGCCATACTAGGACTTAATGGATTCTTATTATAAGGTACAGTGTTCAGAAGTGGAAAAAAATAAAATAGAAGTTTTAAAAAACCACAACATTTAGCCTGCGTGGGTGGAACTGCCACCCAACAAAGCCTGTGTTGCGCTTGACAAGAGCACAGCCTGAAAACAGCTTCCTTCACGTGGAAGCTCTAGATCTGGCCTGCCTGGCGAGCACAACAGCCCTGCCCCATCACCATGCCTGCTTTCAGATTTCCAGGAACGAGGCACTTGACTTGCATCTTTACCAAAAAAGCAGCTGTTATGCTACAGTTTTGATTTCTTCTCTGGCTAAGTTTATTTCTTGTTTTGATGAATGTTTAATGCTCCTGGCTAGATCAGTTTAGATCTTGTTTGCCTGGGGGCATTTATTGCTACTACATTACCATAATGCTAATTTTAAGGGCATCTATAGCTTCCCTCCCCCCAAGTCTTTCACTATTGTTTGGGTCTAAATTATGTGGTGTATTTTGGCACTGAATTCCACAGCACCATACCAAGACAACAGATGCTTAGCAAATCTTCAGAGATGGCCAGATTCACTGATTAACAGACAACATACCCAGAACAGCGATCCCCATTGATTAAGTCCACCCCATATACTGATCTACAAACAAAGACCAAGGACAAGGGGTTGAAACCATACCTTTCATGTCATCTCAAAGCATGCAGATCTGTAAATTGCTGCCTATCCCAAGCAAAAAATGAGAGGGGAAAGGGAGGTGTATCAGAAGGAGAAAGAAAATGCAGTGAAACAGTTATTAAAGCACTAACACTGGTATCTACAAAGCAACTTTCTCTGTTGAGAGCAGGCTTTAATGAGGTGGCAGTTAAGAAGTCAAGCCAACATGTCTTAAGAATAAACCCTCCTTTTTCTACAGAACACACAAATGAGGAATAGTGGCAGAGACAGCTTCTCCCACGCTACCCACCAGACAGCCTCAGCTCTGACCTAAAAGGAGCACTTCCACCCTACAAACGTTACTTTGACCCATACAAGTTGAATTTCAAACCAAAAAAAGACAGCAGAGCATGGCCAGCACCTAAGAAGCCTCCGCATTCCTATATGAGCTCCATGGAGCACAAAGCTGGGATCTGGACTGCAGCACCCACTGTTAAAAGAGACTTCCCAGCAGACAGCATGGTAAAACAAAACAGAAGTCTCCTTATGCTTCCTTTTTTGCCATCTCTACCTGGACAGCTGGTCCAGCCAGATGAGACTTTGGACCCTGCTCATCCTATCACCAAAACTGCTATCTCCATTTCAAGGTGAATGCTAGCAAAAGCGATCCCTGCCCCTTCCTCAGCCTCTCTCCTCTTCTTCAGTTCTTCTGTCAAGCAGTGTATCTAAATACTGCAGTCCTTCAGCATGGCAGGCAGAGGACAACTACGGATGTCTGAATATGGTATATTGTGAAGAAATTGCAGCAGCCCCAGCACAGAAATACATAGCTCTCACAGCTCACCAGAAAACTGAGGAACTTGGAAAAACATAAATACAGCCCTTCACCTTAGAAATAAATAAATATTCATCTGTGCTGTAGGACTGGTCTCTGCAGCAAAAAGAGGTCCTCAGGTCCCATGACCCAGCAGTGGAGGGGGGCAGTGGCAGGGCAGGTGGCACCGTTCAGGGCTTAGGGATAGCGAGTCTCTCAAGCTGCTTATATCCAACAGAGCCAGGATCTGAAGGGACAGCAGCCAGCGGGCAGGAAGGCCTAGAAAGCGTGTCCTCCAGGCCCTAGTAAATGCAAGCATAAAACGTGCTTCTAAAAGAAAAACATTAACGGCGCTTGTAGCCAGGAACACAGAGGGGAGACGAAGATGACTAAAGAAGTGTCCAAAGGGAAGCTAAAGCCACAACAAAAAGTATGGAGCATGGGAAGGACAGAGCACCCACCAAAAAGAGCAGCACAAGGAAAATGGGATGACGGGAGAAGAGAAAGCCCAGCTCAGAGATGAGACTCGTTGGCTTTGGTGAAAGGGAGCAAGGACAGCACAGTGGCTGCCCAAGGCAGGCTGTTCTCCTTCATGGGCCATAACCCTCAGCAGCAGCCTGGAGCATTACTGACCATGTCACCCACAGTTCAACAGAAAGTAAGCCTGGTAACCTCTGACGAGTGTACCAACTGTTGTGATCACAAAGTAATCAGTTTTCCATTTTACAATTATTTAAAGAATTTCCTGTACTTCACACTGTCCCCACATTCATTCTTCCACTATGCCATGAAATGTGTTTCTCTGTTCAGCTGGAGCAAAGCCACCAGACCCTCCAGTCACCACAGCCAAGGTGGCGCCTGGAGAGGGCATTCAGCCTAACAACATTAGCCACCATCCAAAACAGTGACCATGCTGTTGGCCGATCAGCTTAGAAGTTTCTGCCTTCGCCCTATCTGCTTGTTCTCACCTCCTCAGCCGAGTCCAGTGCCAGATCAGCTGTTTGGGCGGCAGCCCTATGAGCAGAGAAGGACAAGAGAGGCAGAAAAGGCAATTTTAAGTCTCCTCTGAAGTCAGTTGAGCTTCCAGGGCAGTTGATAAAATTAACAACCTTAACAGAAACTGCCCACTGCAAACAGCAACCAAATAAAGCTGCTAGCTCCCAAATGGCTGATGACCAAGCCACAGCTGCAACGGGGAGGAGGGGGGAGGGAGCACGCATGAATCCTTGAGTGAGTCACTCGCTCCCTGCATCCCTGCTGGCCTAGATAAAGGCTGCTGCCAGTGGATGATGGGTGCCACAAACCAACTCTTAAGCCCACAGCATCCCTGCTGCTCATCTCCTGGCGGGCACAGAGCCTGCACTGAACACCACAATCTCTGTGCAACGGTGCAAGCAGGAGAGGTAGTCACAATGACCACTGGTCTCCAAGGTTACCATAGGGCTCTCAAAGACTTTTATGCCTCTTCTTGTCCTTGCTCCTGCTTTCAGAAGTCCCCCCTCAAGGGCTGGGATCTCAGGCAGGTGAGGATGCAAAATAAAGCTTCTCCTTTTAGAGGAGGAAAAGATTGAACAAAATGTGAAAGCAAATAGCTAATAAAATAAAAACAGTGATGAAGACACTGTGTAGGAACTTGCTACTTGTCCCTGTGCTGGCATTAGTTTGTTTACAGTGCTGGCTGCTCGCTTGTATCATCCGAGCAATGAGTTCTGATGGATCACATCAGGACTGCCTTACCTCAATGCTGAAGTTTAGGAAGAAGGCAGCAGTAAGCCTGCTAACTACCCAAAGCACAAAATACGTTAGAATTAAGAGCAAATCATATAAAGTCTAAATCACGTGTGTAATGTCTCCCCTACAGATGCACCAAACTGGTTTAAAACAGACACTCCAGCTAGTCAGATCTCTACAACACAAAAGAAAGCCTCAAGTGCTGTAATACTGAGGCACCACAGCTGCAAATCCTGCAGGAAAGTCATTCAGTGTTTTAAGAATGGAAGGTTTTAAGTCCTGTAGTGCCTAATGCAATCCCTATGGGAGAGCTATTAAAGTTTTAACTATCCTCACGCACTGAGTATGTGACAGATTTCTTTCCCCCAGTTTTATAAGTGTACAAACACACCAGAAGGAACAGGGAGAGAAAAAGAAAAGAACCTTGAAGGAACAGAGAGTCTCCATTTTCGGCATCTGCAATGCCAGCGTACATGCTGGATGTTGAAGATTTCAGCAACAGAAGCTGGCTAGCTGATATTCACACCAAGAAGAAAGGGTCAGGCCACAAACTCTAGGTTTCAGGCTAATGATGTTAAATTTTACAATTTGTAAATTCCATCTTCTTGGTCACACAGGTCTGAAAACTTCTCCCATGACTCTTGGTTGTGAAATGACAAAACACACAGGACCGTGAGTAAATATGGCTGTTCTCACAGTTGTAATTGTCTGAGATAGCACTGGCTTCTCCTCCAAACCATTATCATAAGTAGTTCAGGGAATGTGAAGAAATAAAAGAACAGCTTCTCCTTTGCCTAATCCATCTATTTCTCTGGCCTGAAGATGTATCTTACAGCAGTCTTCCCAATCCCTACCACAAAAAATCCCCATCATTTAAGATGCACCTGGCAAAGCTTCCTTGTCTATAACTTTTAAGACCTGAGATGGAAGGATTACGGTGTTGTCACACATGGTTAAAAGCAATAGGCACAGAAGAGAGAGCACCACAAGGCAGAAAGTAAGATGCTTCACAGGGCACTTGTCTCAACCAAAAGTATGGTAACAGCAAATCCTACCAAGTATACGTACATGCAATAGCTTCATGAAGGGTCACTGATATAACTAAATACCAAGGAAAGGTCAAGAGTTTAAACTACTTGTGCAATCTTTCTACAGCCCCCTAGACAGGCAGGATTGCTTGAATGCTTTGATGCCAGGTTTCCCTCGGGAAACTGCAGCCAAAACAAGCGTATCTGAACTAATTTACTGCAATACTAACAAGTGAAGAGGAAAGAAATGATCATTTCTGCAGCCTTCAGACCAACACAGCTCACAGTGAGAAACACAGCAAGAGAATGAATGAAACAGAGTGGTCGAGACATGAAGTGCTGCCCACCCTACCCTAAGACAGGCAAAGCTAATTGACTATGCTAGTCACGAGAGTACTCTGTCCAGTCTTCAGCTAGGAGTCTCCTGAAGCACCCAATGCTGCTACCCCTTCCAAGCAACCATCTGGCTACCGATGCCCACGTGCCAAAAACAGGCCAGCCCAAGACATGATGTATTCCTGAGGCCTCTCAAGTCTCCTGAAAAGGCAAAGATGTCCCACCTTAAAAAGACCTGTCTCCCACCCAGCTCTGGCAAAGGTGTCCTATAACACAGCAAATCCCTGCTGTAAAAGAAAGTGGTCCAGGGACTAAATGAACTATGGAGAGCCAGGGCAAAACAGTTTCCCATTCTACTGTGCTCCAAAATATCACATAGAAACACAGCAATGGACAAATCAACCAGTGGACTTGTACACCTGGGAAGACTTCTTTATTTCCTTCTATCAGTTGACTTGGTCCATCCAATACCACTGTGGTGTCATCTCTGCTTAACTTCCCCGAGCATCTGGCTCCTGAGCACAGAACATACATCACGTGCCCCAGTGTTTATACATCTGTGCTAGAGGCAGATTTATATCAACTGGCTCAGGTCCTGCTTGTGCAATTGATCACCCTTTGTCGTATTTGAAAATGGCATTTCTTTAGCCAGGCCCTGGGACCTGGGGCAAGAGATTCCTCACCAAGCTGTCAGGGAGCCCAAGAAATCAGAGATAAAAGATCTCTGGGAGGAGAAAGTCACTAGGATTGTTGAGCCTGTGTGGAAGAGAGCAGGAGTCTATGTTCCTCAGAGAAAGAAACATTGTCAGGAGGAACAGCTTGATGCTGTTCTGCTACCAGCAATTATGCTAGGTTTTAAACAGCAAATGTTTCCTTTTAGTGACCAGAGTTTGATTTAATGTCTGATTCCAGCAGAGATTTCTTGCTTTTGAAGTCTAAGTTTCCCTCTTACACTCCTCCCATCTCGCCATACTTGTGGATTTCTTCCTTACTTCACATTTTAACTAATAGATTTGTGCTCTCAAATAAAACAATTTTTCATTTTGAAACGTAAACAACAAACTGAGAAGGCCTAAAGAAGGAAATACGTATTTTGGCTCTTTATAGTAAAGTCAGCAAGTAACTTCATATAAATCTTAATTCAGAAGGTACCCGAAAGACAGCTGGAGGGTCACTGCTGACGACCTGTGGAAGTCAGGCAGACACATGGCACTTGGCTATCTCCACTTCCACAAGCACCCAGGAGACCTGCAAATGCAAGTGTAGGCAAAAGCAAGCAGCCGCTCTGCCACAGGAGTAGCAACTAAGGCCAGACATAAGCTGGATATAAAGAGGGGGTGGGGAAAGGCTGCAGTGAAGACCTGCTGTCATACCAGGACAGGCAGGGAGAGCTACCGAAGAGAACAGGTCATGATCTGGCTGGGGGGAAGGGCAGGATGGGAGCTGCAGAGCAAAAGAGACAGAAAACAAGGCACCCTCCTGCCAGACAAAGTACAAAAAAAAAAAAAAAAAAAAAAAAGTAAAAAACATTCTTGAAAATT
>VFFE01007626.1:738751-890717 GCA_008921705.1 Burhinus oedicnemus | reverse complement strand
GGAGGAAAGAGGGGAAAAAAAAAAAAAAAAAAAAAAAGCCTTCATTAGTCACTGATAGGATAAGTTGTATTTACAAAGAGTGCATTAGTCATCCACTGGTTTTGTTCCAGAGGGAGCAGAGGAGGGCTGTCTTCCCGGCTTCCACGGGAGACAAAGCCTCCATGCCCGAAAGCGCGGCCGCTGTACACTTCATTCCAGAAAGCGTTCACGACAGTGCGAGGTCCCCTCATCCCTCCACCCAGGCACTGCCTTCTGCTCTCTGACAGACACCAACTAGGAAGACGCAGGTGGAAAACAGATCCTTCTGATTAGTATTGGCCTACACTGCCTCTCAGGGCTCGGTCTATTAAACACACATCAAAACAGCACCGCCAGCTCTGGTGGGAGCAAGACGCAGGAAAATACTGAGGCTGCAGCTTCTCTAGTAGCTGTCACTGCTCACATGAAAGCTCATCCACAAAGGAAGATAAGAGTGCAAGGCAAGCAATTCAGAGCTATTGCGAAGACAGCCGCTCCTCTTTTCCTTCCTGAAGTCACAGCATGGTGCAGAAAGCCTAAAATACACAGAGACCCTACCCTCGCTAGGGCAGTTTGAAGTGTCTGGACTACAACATACTCCTGCACAGCTTCTGTGCACGCCCCAGCTCTCTGAGCGCACCTCATCACCAGCCGACTGACAGGAATTGTCTCTTCCCGCACAACTCCTCCCCATGTGCTGGCTATGGCCACCGGTAAAGGCTGCGGCAAGCAGGACCTGCCCCTCGGTATGGAGGGAGCACCGAGGAAACACAGTGGCGGTGTTTCCGCCAGCACCTGCAGAGAGGTTCACACGCTAGGGAGCTGGAGGGTCAGGCAGGCTGGGGAATGCAAGACTTGTCACAGAATAAATACGCTGTCCCTTCAAATGCTGAGCTGTTATCAACTCTTCAAGAGCTTCTGAGCTGCGGGGAATCTGCCTCCAGTTCATCTGAGAAATTCTGGGAAGTTCTCAAACCCCCAAGAAGAGGGCTGACAGCTTCGTGCATGTTTTACTGGTACTGTCCTACAAATCTAGTCATTCCTGTTAAAAAAAAAAAAAAAACAAACAAAAATCAAACCGGTAACCACACTCACGTCTGCCCTGCTAACAGTGATTTTGCTGCCTCCTCCCCCTACCCAGCCACTCATTCATCTTCACACAAAATAGCAAAGGGATTACGCAGATGTTGCTTTGCTATCCTGACCTTCTTAACCTAGGCCCACGTGCCATCAGTGATGTTGTGCATTCACCGTCCCACCATCCATACATCAGAGGCTAACTCCCTTCTGGCTGCAGCCTCATTCAGAAGCTGGGTGGTAATTCTCATCTCCTGCTACTCAGCTTCACAGGAGCAGAGACAGGAACTATCACCCTCCCTGCACGAGGGGGAAGCAAGGCCTGCAGCACAACACACTACTTGTAAACCACAACTGAAAAGGAGGACAACACAGGCAGCATACCCGAAGTTGTATCTGACTGAGGGGCAGCAGGAACACTGGAAAATGCAATGCTCAGAAAGGAGGTCCACAGTGGGGACAGTGTAGAGCATTTGTGGATGTGTGCCTGGGAAAGAGTAAGGGGGAGAGGGAACTGCACCATGAGGAACAGGATTTCACTCTAGCACCCAGCAGATGCAGCAGCTCAAATGGAACTGAGGCCACTCCAAGGAACCACAGAAGGTGGCTGGGCCATCAGTTTGCATATAAGCTGTTTTCTACTCCTAGATGAAAGTCTGCCTAATCCAGAAAGAGAGGCTGCACAAGTTCTGCAGAACAGGTCAGCAAGGACTTTCACAGTCATCACTTGACCACACGATGGACACAAGAAAGTTGCATCCCATCCAGTGAGGATAAACTACCTTCACTGTCCAACACCCAGCTTTGGAAAATCCGAGAACAGATGCTAAGGGCACCCTAGAATAAATCCACGATGATGTCCAGAGCAAGGGAACATGCTTATGATTCAGCTCGACAGATCTACAGCTGGGGAGGTTCCAGGTGAACAGAAGGAAAGACTCTTAAATTTGCCTAGCAAACTGGAGGAAGCATATAGCAGACACAGGACCAGGTGGTAGGGGAAGGTCTCTGGCAGGGAAGAGAGGATAACTTCTGCATGGCTGTCACTGCAGTGGTCACAGCCAGCATCATTGGTGAGCCTTGTGTCAAGATCCAAGCATCAGCAAAATGCAGCTGTCAACACCTGCCCACTATCACCCAAAACACACAGGGAAGCAGCAGGTAGCTGTTACTTTGATTCCAAGAATCAGACCAAAGGTGGTCTTGGGCTCAGCCCTGCTGTCCCCACAGTTCTCCTCTATCTTCTGGAGCACTCCAGGCATCTGCCCTGGAGAGCTGCAGAGCTGACACATCCACAGGGCAGAGCAGAGTCACCTTCCCAAGAACAATTCTCTCTGAAGCTTTGGGAAGAAAAATAATTAAAAAAAATAATAATAATCAAGGCCTCTTCAAACCAAAATCCCCCAAGACAAACCACAACTCGGCTGCTGGGACTTACAAACCAACACAGCTAACAGCTCCCAGAGTTTTCCAGGGTGTGTAACTGTCATTAGGAATACATCTGCCACAGCTACATTTCCATTCCTTTGGCAGAAAAGGAGCAAAACAAAGCATGCTGCAGCACACGTGTTACTGGGCTTTTTTGGTCACTTTCCTAGTTTTCAGATGCCTTTTTCACATTTCAGAAGCCACGAAAGTCACTGTAATTCCCCGTGCACACCACAGCCACAGTACTGACTTTCTTGATGTTCAGGGCATTAAAAACATCAGGATCCCTAATACACCACAGTTAGCACAGACATAGGCTATCAAAACCCCAGACTTTCCACTGTTCTCTTTGCTGCTCTGCCTTGAACAGACAGATGGGTGGCTCTCACCAGCGTCTTCTACCCATCTGCCTCCTCACCTTGACTAAGAGAGGGGACAGAAATCACCCTTCCCTAGGATCTGATGATGATGCATCCAGCAATGTAGACAAGCTGTTGGCTATAAGGACTCAAGTGGTCACGCAGGTTTTTCTCCATAGGGTTAGGGGATGGAAAAGTTCCAGGAGGCTGGGCTTTAATGAACGAGACCCTGTGCAAGGGGATACCATAAGCAGCTGTTCTCTGGGAAAGCCAAGACCTTCGCTTTAAAAGTGCAGGAGCAGAGTGAGAGCTGGAGTAAAACTGAAGTGATAAGCAAACTGCGTAACAATTTCCTCTGGAGCTGGCACTCACAAGCAGGAGACAGACACCCAGCTTCTGATATCGTTCCTGCTGGGCACCTTCTGTCCCCGCAAAAGAGCCTTGAAGCTTTATGGAGATGTCTACTCTGCAATCAAAGGTTTAATCACAGCATGAATACACATATCCATGTTAGCACTATACTCACTAGCAGGAGTAGTAATAGCGGGATTCACG
This sequence comes from Burhinus oedicnemus, assembly GCA_008921705.1. NCBI lineage: Eukaryota > Metazoa > Chordata > Aves > Charadriiformes > Burhinidae > Burhinus > Burhinus oedicnemus. Next base: position 887,280 of record VFFE01007626.1, on the reverse strand, counting down.
GACTTCAACGCAAATTGTACAGTCCTGCTGGGGACCTACATATGTGCCTAAGTTGCTAGCCCACACGGAAATCCACATCACTGTGACTTCAATGCTGTTATCTCTATGCTACTGAGAATAAAGTTAGTGAAGTATGTCCTTCATGCTGCAATCACATCTTCTGCTACACTGCCAGCAGAGAGACCAAACTCTCTCTTCATCAGCTTCAGATACTCAGTACTTGTATATAGACTAGGAGAAGTGGGATAAGAGGAACAGAGAGAAAGAGGGAAAAAATACACAGACACACAGTGAGAGATTTCTAATTATGCTCTGTTTGTCCAGTCCTGTGCATTTTCCCACTCAAACACTGAACACATCCAGAGACAAGTTCTTCTACGTTAATAAATATAATAATAATAGAAAGACATATCAAAAGAAGAAACACATGAAGAGCAGCTCCGGGAACTCACAGCACATGTGGGTGAAGTGATTACACTTCATATCTCAGAGCTCCACTGCCCACAGCCAATCACATTTTCAGTGCAATGAGCAAGCAGTGTCAAGTACCAATCCCCAGCTCAATGGGCACAAAGATTTACAAATAGGCACAAGCTACCACCATCCAGAGATGCCCTGCTCTCCCACACTAGCTCTGCATTTCAAAACTAGGGCTACAAGGAAGGAAATAAAGAGGAGCCAGCTTTGCATAAGTTTTAGAGCCTCCAGAGAAGATCCAAGTAAGTTCAGTCACACACAGGACTAACTTGTTCCCACAGGGCTGGTCCCCGACCTCAGCATGCTTGCAGCACTACCTCCACATTCAAAACTGCGGTCACCCCTTTCAGCTGCCTTCTTACACCACATCACCCAGCAGATGGGAGAATACTGGTAGTTACTTTGTCTTTGTTCAGCTTATGCCTCAACTCTTCCACTTGAGTATGCTATCCCTAGATTGAGTTAATGTTCTCCCAGATCTGACAGTCAGAAGAGCTTTCAAATTGTATCAGAAAAGAGACTGCCAAGAAAAACAGGAGGTCTCAAACACCCAGGACTTCATCCTTTTCTTTCCAAATGGCAGGTATCGGAAAGAAAAGAGGTTTTCAAACATCCGTTTCTGAATTTTATAAAGATTGGGCCACCCTCAAAGACACGTGTGGGAACAAAAATGAGGGCACAGAACTGAAAGAGGCTTTGGACCAGGAAGGTCAGAAGAGTGACACCAACTGAGCCATAATCAACAGGACTGAACTCCATCTGCGTTAAGCATGTGCTTGTTGTATCACCAGCACACTGTCAGGAGCTTGGGAGTCTCAGCCTTACTCAAATTACAAGCTATGGCTGGCTACCTGAGGCCACTGAGCCAAGGAAACTGAGAAGCAGATCAGCCATAGTCACACAGTGCTACCAGCTTTGGATGCGTGTTTTGGGACTTCTGGAACAAGGTTCATGAGGGCTCAGGTATACTGTTGCTAGAAGAAGAGCAAGTCCTCACCAGTTGATTGTCTTTCCTTCATGTCTCTTCTAACAAGCAAAACTCTCAAAATACATAATTTAAAAAATAATCTACCCTGTTAACAAAACTAAAGAACAGCTGAACACACTCCTTTCTTCTGTTAAAATTCACATGGTGTAAAACTGTGCAAAAGACTCCCTGAAATTGGAGATGAACATGCTAACAGAAAAAGCACAGAAAACAAAGAGCTGGAACCCTGGGATCTGCAAACTAGTTCATTTTGCAGAATCAGATGTAGCTGGGAAAGAGGGCATGAGAAGGAAGATGCAGAAAAAAACCACCCTATTCAGTCTGCACCACCACCAGCCCACTACTGGGCAAAGAAGCACTCACCAGTACTCCCATATCCACTACCTTGCCACATCAGGAAAGCAAGTGAAAAAGGAAGCCTAAGAATGAATGCACAAACTATTATTAGAGTCCTACAATATAACTGAGAGACAGACCAATGACCTTGCCCAAGAATTCAACGAGATACTTTAAAGGCTCACCAAAGGGGACAGACCTTCTCAATTGCTACAGAAAGCTTATACCTATAATCCTGTTAGTTTGTTTCAGCACTCTTCCTGAGGGAATGGAGGGAAAGGAGGTCTGGTGATAGGACCCAAGGCAAGAACGGATGTTCCCTGAAAAGCCCTGATGGCAAAGGTGCCAGGGTGGAAAGTAACAACCTGCCCAGCTTGCCTTCATCGCAGACAAAGCACGCCGCCCTACCTGCGCATGCAAACCCACATGTATGGAGGCCATCCCTCCCAGCTCCAACACTTAATAGTGAAAAGGTTTGAATGACATCCCACCAGGGCATGGAGGGGACATTGTTCTGCCTGATGGTCCAGGAAAAGCTACATCTTGAGATGCACAAAGGCACAGAGGCAGCAGCTGAGGGGGAAGGCCTAGGGAGATTAATGTGTTTATCTCCTCGCTTAAGTCTCTTACTGGCCAATGGTTTCAGCCTGATGGCAGCAACAGGACTAAAAATAAGAACTCAGGCATTACCAGTGACTCACCGTGTGGGCAATGACACTGTGAGGGATCACAGAGAAACACGCTCCCACTCCTGGAGCCTAGCTCTTCAATTGTAGGAAATGACTTGCCAAAGAGACAAGGGAGACGCAACGTAGAGATCTCTTCATTCAAGCAATCTTAAGGCTGTGTGACATTCTCTTCAGCCATGCAGTGGCTTTAAATAGATAATCAGAGCAGTCATAGACCCAAATTTTGGGTTCAGTACCTGCGAACCACAGAGTGAAACTGAGGCTTGTATGAGAGGGGGCAAACAATGCCATCAGATCAAGTTGACACTTTCAGAACATTAAAATTCCCTGCTAGAGGCAATGCTAGCCACTGCTGGTCTTCATTTCTGTCTGGATCATGTCTACCAGTAAACACATTTCACAGGCATAGCAATTCCTGCGTGCTGCATTAGAAGACTTCCTACAGCAAAGACAAGTGCAAACCAGCAAAGCTAGCACCACGGCAAGACACCGTTTTGACTGAAGAACCTCCTGCTCCCTCCAAAAAGCCTGTCTACCCTTCAGATGGTATTTCAGTAATTCAGCTGTACAGAGATGCAATGGCATCTCCGATTCCTTAGCTAAGCTACTGGAACTGAGGATTCAAGTAGTACTGCTGTACGAGCTAAAGGTCCCACCATACCACTGATTCCCCTCACCTTCTTCCCCAAAAGGCCACAGGTAAGATAAAGCCAGATTTTTTGGAGTATCCCCAGGAAGAAAGAGATCACTCTTCTGGCACTGCCTGCGGTGCAGATTTGTCCAACAGCAGGTACAGGAGGTCCCTTTGTTGTAACACTGGCAGTCACTACAGTCCCATACTTCCCCTGCCTGTTCCCTAATGGCCCTGCATCCTCTTTGCTTCTGATGCTGGCGCAAGCATTTGTGCAGCAGCGCACTGAACTGGATAGCTGAACTGATCCATCATTAACCTGGTTCACCATGTAACTATATAAAGAATTTATGCTGGTGCAAGGAGGGAACAAACGGTCAGTAGAAAGACTGCCTCTTTCAGCAGCAGCACACAGCTGTCACTGCCTGCGACTGCTCACGAAGCTACGGGGTACAATTCCACTATCCTTTGCTGCGATACTCCAAGAAATTAGTGCCCGCAAGTGGTTTATGTCAGACTATATGATGTTCTAGTCTTCTGACTGAATTAGTCTACCCCTAATTTCTGATCCATCATGAGAAACAACTGTTCACCAGAGCTCCCCAACCATTCTCCCTTTGTAACTCCTGGCACTCATGTAAGAGGTCATCATTTTTATAAGTACAGAATGCAGATCAATCTTTACCACCCCCTCATCACATCTTGAAGAAAAATATCCAGTTTTGCAGATTAAAACAGAGTGAGAACAAAGCAATTTATTTGAAAGTCATAAGGAGTCAGCACTACAGCCAGGACTTGCAGAGCCCTCAATCCTGCACCTAAAAGAAGAAAAACCCCAGTCATGTAATACCAGGATGTCGCATGAGATCTGGATTATAGCAAGGCAAATATGACATTGCTATTGAGATAGCACTGATCTAGAGACAGGCTGTTCAGCAGCTAGTGAAGCACCCTGATTTCCCAAGAAGCAATTATGCAGATGGCTACTTACAGTCAGAACCAAGGACCTCGCCAATGAGAACAACAGACAGTGTCTAATACCCATCAGGTTGTCTACTGCTCTTTAAGAGGGACAGCCAAAACCAGAGTGTACTAACTCCCAAGCCTACACATAGCTCCCATCCATTCAATATACGGGAGAACTTGCAATAAGCAGCATTTCTTTCTGTGTCTACAAGAATACAGAGCAATTCTCTCTAGCTCTAGCTGGTCAGGAAACGAGTAGGCAAGAGCACTGAAGAACTCACGTGATCTGAAGTTAAAATTGGAGACTGTTAAAGCTCCCAGTTTGCCCTATAAGGACAGAATGGAGACCACACATCAAGAATTATTCAAGTATTAGAATGACAGGACACTTGACTCAGTGACTAAAAGAAGTGGAAGTTTTAAGGGGAAAACAACTTAGCACCATATCTAGAAAAGCACATCACTGATAGCTTACGGGAGAAACTTTTACTTATTACAGCCTATACATCACTCCGCACTGTAAGAGAAAAATCACAAAGATGGCACAAGAAGAGCAAAGAAAGTGAAGACAGGTCTGGGGAAAGCAGTTATCAAATTGCCATGGCAGGTATGGGAGGAAGGAGTTTCAAAAGGAAGAGCCAAGCGACACCACCCAGAGCCAGGGCTGGCAGAAGCGCCATGCCAGCCTCACACCGACAGCAGCCTGCACTGCTGTGGGCTAAGATAAACCCATCTTGGCCGCACTGATCAGCGGCACAGGGAAGACAAGATAAGCATTCAGTCCAGAGAGAGAAAACACCCAGATTACCAGGAAAAGAGGGGATTCTGAGGAGTTAGTTTCATTTTTCAAACAAGCAAGTTCCCAACGTAGGAGGACCTGGGACAGATCATTCTCAGAAGTCAGAGGAGGAAGAGGGCAGAGTATCTCAGAAAACCAAATGTCTGCAGCTCTAAGGTGCTTTTCCAGTCTTCTCTGCCTCCTGCCAAGTTTAAATATATTTTGCCCTGTCCAACGCAGCTATTCTGACAAAAGGCTGTTCTTAGGGACTTCTGGTTGCCTTCCTGATACCAAGATGCATCCTTGAGTCTTAACCACTGGGCAAAATCAGTTTGTAGCTCTGTAGGGATCGGATGCTCCCAGGAACAGAACTCGGACAAGAGGAACAATGAGCCATATTTGCGCAGAAATACAGTATAGACCACAGATAGTTATTTTGCATCTTCCTGCATTCATCAGTACAAGTTAAACCTGTCCACTTCTCTTTGTTCCTCACACTTTTAAAGGAGCAATAACCACCTCCCCTCCAAAAGACAGCTTTATTATTTCTTCTGATTTTGTGCTGAAGCATCATATTCCCAACATGTTAACTGTCATCCTCGTGTTTGAGTTACTCTAGGCTCATTCAGGTTCAGCTCCAATTTGAGATACAGCCTCATTCTGTGATTCCCCAGCCCCTGACTGCAATTCAGTGGTTCCGTCAGCACAGTCAGCTTGGGACGTATTTTGAGATCCTTCAGCATATGGAATTTTATTACAAAGATAAAATATTTGCTCCTGGTTTAGTTCATAAGATTCTGCTTAGTAAAGCTCTGAGGGCATCATTAGACCATCTGTAATCACCTACCTCAGTAGAGACTGGAGTGACCCAAAACATGATAGCTTATTAGCAAATATTTCACGTGTTTTCATTATAGGAAAGATCCTTCCACTCAGCACATAAATTGTTAAAGTCTCCATTTATCACATAGAAAATACACATTAACATATAGACAGGTCACGACTAAGCATCAAGAAAAACAATTTGAAATGCCCTTTAAATAAAATACAGATTGAGATTGTTCGTACTGACTGCAAAAAGAACATCCAGCATTTCCTATGACACCTTCTAGTACTGGATTTTCAGTGCTTTAAACAGCAATTAATATAGCCTAATAGCAGCAGCAATAAAAGTAGAATACACCATTTTGCAGAAACAAAATCTGAGACTCAAAACAGTCTGCATTTTAAAAGGTTGAGGCCCCAATATGACTCTGCTTTTCCATAGATGCTGCCTGCCCAACAAGTGGAGTTGCTTTGATTAGGCTTCAGCTACTTCTGAAAGAAGTAGACAATTATAAGGTCCAAGTTTTAGCACAAGCTCGCATCATAGTGTTCAGCTTTGCAACCGCTTTCTCCCCTCCCTTTGTTAACATCATACTAGAACATATTAAAGTGTAGAGGAATGTTCTCAGTTCTGATTTTTCAGTAAAGACGTCCCAATCTTTTCAAACACAACAGTCTAAGAAAACAGAGTGCAGGCATATCCTTTCAATTCTGGGTCAAACTCAGAAATCTTGGCCTTGTGGCAACACACAGCAGGAGAGCAAGACCTGGAAAACAAAATCTGGCCAAACCACATGCAGGCAAACCTGGCACTGTTGAGTGCTTTTGGCTGTCAGGCCACAAAACTTTTTGTACCGAGAGCTAATTCTCCCCTGACCTACCCAGCAGTGCTCTGGACAACCCCATTAGTGGTCTGCTCCCCGTCGCGCTGCCAGCCACTTCCTCCTCTGCGCACTGGCCCGCTTCCTCTTCAACAAGCTCACGGCTCCACCGGGGATGCAGCAGCTCGCCACACAGCATCCTTCTCAGCTCCATTTTAACTGAAGCTGCTAGCCAATGCTTCTGCACGCCCTAGGCATCCACCAGTTTCCAATTTCAACACATAAACAGCTTCAGCCACAAGTCTGTTCTGTTTTCAAGCAGTTGAGTCTCTCCCACAGATGGCTCGCAGTCCCTACAGCAGGGTTTGAGTGCTCAGTGGCAAACGCTCCAATCCCCCTCTTCTGCAAAGGGCAGATGTGTTTGTAACACATCCTGAAAAATTACATGAACCTCCCAAAGCTCCTCCACCTCCATAATGAAAGTGCAACTGCTAGAGACAAGGGCAAGGTGGTTTGAAATGCTTTCATTATAGCACAGAAATGGCTCCTTTGAGACCAGACACTGACACCCTTCTGCTTAGCACCAGAAGAAGAGACAGAGGAATCACCACTGAGCTGGCCACTAGCTATCCACCTAGGACCACTAAGCTTCAAGCACATGATCCTGCCACAGATGACAATTAATAGGAGAGTGCCTTATTAGAAGATGAAGTCCAATTAAAGCCCTAAAGGGTCTGGTACCATTAGCTCGAGTCGGCAGCCAGGGTATAGATGCAAGAAATCAAACCTGTCTCTGGCAATCAATGCTGCATCCAAAATGGGAGAAGAAACATCCCCTTTATGTGAAAATCTCCCCTCTGTCCTAAAACCTGCCCATTTTGTCCCACAGCGTGGAAGTTCGCCCAATATACAGAACACCTATAACCACAGAAAGTCATAATTCTTAAGAAGAACTTAGCATAAAGAGAGGAGTAAGAGAACAACCAGAGAAATCCTTTCCAATGAGGATGGACAAGCTGGTCCCATATTAGGGGAAGCTATTCCAAGCCTGCAGAGTGGCATGACAGGCTATCCTATCTCAAAAGGAAATTATTAGAACGGACGTGTGAGTACAGTACGGAGTGGGAAGACACTAAGGCAGAGATAAAGGGAGCTTCCACTCTCTAGACTTTTCTTGTAATGCCTTACAGTTTATTCAGATGAACAGACATCATCCATGCAGTCTTCTCGTGTCAGCTCCTAAGCAGGAATGTGAGTTTTTTATTGTATTTCAAATGCAATATAGTCGTTGCCAGTCCTCCCCTTTCCTCAAGCAGAATTATTCACGTTGTGAAAAGCAATACATATCATTCCAAACTAAAACAGCACATGATGCGGAGGTGGCAACACACTAAAACACAAACATAGCCAGATTAATAATTATGTAAAAACATCACTTTCCTACTCCATGCAACTGCTTTGTGTTGCTGACTCAGATGTGTCCATTCCAGCAGACAAAAAGCTGGGTTTTACTACTGCTATGCCTGCTGAGGCTTTGGAAAGCGAAGTCAAGCCTATGCCAGTCTCAGCTATGCTTGGAGACTGGGAAGCTCTTTAGCACTAGAAGCCCCAGTCCTGCAAATTCCCAGCGGGAACTGCAGATCGTGGGCACATTTGTAGGAGAGTAATTAGTTTCAGAGCCAAGACTGTGCTCCTCCCCCACCCCCTAAATTAAATAAGCCAAGAAAGAGTATGCAGCCATCCAGTCATTCTTGGAGAATCATTTTTCTGACTAGGTCTGCACTTTAAGGATGCCATTTTTCATTATCGTTAATAGGTCTCATTAACTAGAAGCTCTTAAGCACAAGACTATTACTAAATGCAGTTTACATTGCACATAAGCAATGCCCTTATTGTGGCAAGGGCAGGGGGGAAGGAAACAGTTTGCCTTTCCGTAAACACCGATAATTCAAAACCAAGTACTATTTCCCCTTCATTTGGGTTCACAGTTATTCCAAATGAATTGACAGTTAAGAGAACGATGGCTTTAAAGATCTCCAGTTTGCAATTAAGGTATACCTTGTGACTTAAAAATGAACAACGCTTCATTTTAAAACACAGCAATTGGAAGAAAACCAAAACACCTCCTCTTTTTCACTTAAGAAAAACTTTCAGAGCTTTTTGGGGTTGGTGATCACATTGTGGATTTATAAAGATATGTGACCACATCCTTAAATTTCAGGCATATAAGCAACTTAAAGGAACAAGTTTTGGGTCCCCCCCCCCCCCAAACAGCCAGACGGTGGATAGTGAACTCTCACTTCAGCTGAAAGTCTGAAAGAACGTGTGTTCTTGGAAGCCTAAAAGAGAAGGCTGTACAAGACTTCCACTTCTATGAAGCTACAGAGCCACTGAGCACAGGGGAAGCTGGCACCCATCTTGCTAGAAGAGTCAGCCCAAGCAATAGTTAAAACTTACTCTCAAGACTCAGAGAAGTACCTACCCAATTTGTTGCAGTGTTTCAGCGCTCCACAAAACCTGCAGAATCACCAGGGCTTACAGTTACCAATACAGTTGATATCCCTATAACTTATGCGTTGAATCAGCTAATAACTTATAATATCATTTTCCACGGAGAAGTCTTGCCATCATACTCTTCATGCTTTCAACTTCAAATATTGCTTAAATCAACCTGAATTTCTAGTCATGAACAGACACTGTTTGTTTGGAGGCGACCAGCATATCATCACAGAGAGAAGCAGAACAATGTTTATAGCTCCAGTGTAAAAAGTTACTTCTAACCACGTGCCACATCCAGGCAGTTCATAGAACTGAGCCCGGGAGTACTGTGCTTTACATCCTCCTTCAAAATATTAACATTCCTTTTCACAGAAGGTAAAAAACTGGGGGGGTGTGGTGTGGTGTGTGGAATGCTTCCTAAGTGTCTCTTATGTAGATCTGCACCACACAGAACTTCTAAAAACAGCATCATGGGATGCTGCATTACTGGTTCTTGAGGCTTTCCCTTGGCTATCTTCTTCCCTGGCCTCCACCAAAAAAACACCAACAAACTAGCAGAAAAATTCTTTGCAACCTGAAGGCCAAAGAAGTTACATGCAATAGTACTACCACAGGTCCACACACCAGCATTAGTCCTCAGCAGCATTACACGTTATTCTAACATGCTAAAGATTAAGAAAACAAAGCTCAAGTGCAAAGACAAACATAACTTGCAAAAGCAGAGAAAGTCAAGCCACAATGGACAGTGCTGTCAGCTCCTAAATTTAATATACCCTCATTGTCAGACGACTGACTCATTTTGTCTTGCATTCAAGTCACCAATGGTCGCTGAAACCTGCTAATTCAGGTAGAATAGCAACAATTCTACTTAACATGATGGAATGTTAGGATAGCTGGATGGCAGAAAAGACAGACTGAAAAAGGATAATGGCTGGACGTCCTTTGTTGGTTGTTTTGGTTTTGTTTTGGGTTTTTTTGCTTTGTTTTTTTTTGTTTGTTTGATTAGGTTAAAAAAAAAATAAATAAAAATCAAGCTATAGGATGGATCACTCCCAATGCTGGAGTCGAACCTCCACCCCTTCCCTCATGTGCTACTCTCCTGCTGTGATGCTAGGAAAGGGTGTATCTCCAAAGGGAAACTTCTATTCTCCTCTGAAGTTATGGAGAAAACAACTGTCAATAAAAAACAATAATAAAGAGACAAGGATCTATGTTTCAGGACTGTCCCAGTCATCCCGTACAAAGGGGAGAAGGGATTAATCTCCTCGTGCCAAACACAAATAACCTGAATAAAGAAGTCTGTAAGCCCTTTACTTTTTAAAAAGAATTCCTCTCCAAATATGCCTACTTTAATTACACACAAGTTTCTCATCCTTTTTTCCAATCTATGATATTTGTCTCAAGGCAGCAAGTTTGAAATGAATTATTGAAAAGATAAATTTTCAATTCGTTGCATAACCACATTCGTCCCTTACTACAGAAAGGGCACACAAGAACATCTAACTAGTTTTCACAGCACACTTTAATTAACCTTAAGCATATTCTCCTCTCCCTAGTATTTTCCCTTTCCCTCTGCTCCCCCCCTCATACAGATACTCCTTCCAACACCTCTGCAGCATGGTTTCTAACTGCTTTCTAAACAAAACCTGAATCACACTATTTGAAACGAGAGCAGTCTCCCCGGCATACACACTATTAAGTGTAGAATAGGTTTCTGGTCATTCCCTCCCATTTTTTTACTCTCTCCCCTGAACCAGCTCTCAGTTAATGACAGGGCTTCAGGTCTGTCCCATAACTCCTCGTTATTCCTTCTGACGAGCTAACAGTAATCTTCTTAAATGCATCCAAGATTTTATTCCTCCCTGGGTGGCAAAGGATGTTCTACTCTTGAAGACTTCATATTAGTTTGACATTATCGTATGATCAAGAGAGCTTGCAGCAGTATACCTTGTGCATGTACAGCTGTTTCCTTTGGAAAGACTTCAAATGCCTTAACCATACATTAATGTGAATGTTTACAAATTCTCCAGGAGGTAGGAAACCTTTGCACAAACAGACTGATTAGTTAGCCAAAGAGACACAGCGAGCAGGGAGCAGGAACAGTTTCCTGACAGCATCCATAATCTAAATTTTCACAACTGACTCAATTACTTACTCAGATCCTGAAATGTAGCCAATTTTAGAATTTACCTAAATTCTTATCGTAAAATTTCTCTTATTTTCACTCTTAGGTACAGTTGCTGATCCTAGAGATCTAAGTTTTCATTTTTGCCACCTTACTTTTACCCACTTCAGAAAGCAACCCACTGCAGATGTTACCATCCCCGTTCCTGTAGTTATGACTGATGCAAGGAAACAATTTTATATGTAAGTGATCTCCTTTACTTTTTCTGATTAGTCTTCACAAACACACGCACACACAAAAAATCATGTGCTGTTTATTGTCATCTGTATGACAGCCTTTTGTATCAACAGCAATTCCCTCTCGTTTTCAAACCTTCTCTTATCACCTGGAAAAATAACAGAAAGGTAGAGAGTCCAAAGGCAGATGCCAACATGGCACGTCCGACATAACGTATTTCAGAGCTGTATGCCATAAACAATAAGCAAATCAGAGGGAAAAGTAGTACAAGGAACATGCCAAAATCTTATTCCTATAACCAGCAAACTAGAGTACAACTCCTCTTAATACTACATGCTTTAGCCCACGTTATTTTCCTGCCAAATGCCCACATTCTTTTTTCTACCTACACTCTTCTTATCACTGTTATAGCAAAGAATATGACTTGGACTCTTTTCCTAACTTGTCATGGCTTATTGCCAAGTGTTCTGGAAAGCAGTTTAAAATTTGCATCTCTCTCAGTATTTCCAAGTGGAAAATAGGGCTAATGCTTCCCTGCCCAGTAGTGGTACTGGGAGGATAAAGGATGCTTAATGAAAGCTATTGACGCGTTACCTAGTTGATGGGGGGAACAACAAAGCAAGAGTGAGGGCACATGACTAAAAAAAAAAGCTGCACAGTTTCCTGGTGGCTCAGAGGAGCACAGTGCAGTGGAAGGACCTTCTTTCAGTTAGGGGAAACAAATTTTGGGAGGGGAAGGGATGGGGGGAATCAAACTCCTGGAGAACAAGACTAAACACCCATCCCTTTCCATAGGGGAGAGCAAATTGCTAACAAAACCTTGGGAAAAAATCCTACTTGGAAGTTCCTGGCATTGACTTCACCTTTACCAACATATGAACAGAAACCATAAGGCTGTCCCATGCAGAAGGGACTATGCAGGCTCCTTCTGATACAAACCCGACACACTTCAAATTCAGCCGTCGCTGTCAGAGCTGGCCAAGCCTGCAGACCTACTGCATCCAGCCCCCAGTTTTCCAACAACACATCTGTATGATGTGGCCCTTGAATAAAATGCTATACAATAATGCAGCCACTGGTCATCAAGCAGTTGGGTTTCTTTCGAATGAACCAAGGAAATATATGTTTGAACCCAGCCAACAGAAGCTTGAGAGGGAAACAAAAAACACGGAATTTCTGCATGCTCCTGATACTGGTATTCAGCAAACACCATTCTTCACTGCATGAGACGCATTGAGGGGCCTGTGTCCATGCAACAGCAAGCCTGTATTCGTCACTTATTCTTTTAGCTATTCCAACCAATCAGGAGAGGGAAGGATGCTGGAAATTCTGCCTTGATTTGGTATTTGAGGGATGTGAACCAGAGGAGTAAACTAAATGGAAAATCTTCTTAAGGGTGCAGATGAATGGTTCTGAACCCAAGTGCTGAATGACTCCTCTCCAAAAGGAGCTGAAATACGCTCTTCTGACAAGAAGAAACAGCAAGTCTCAGAGGATTAGAATAATTAAAAAGAAATAAAAGGCCAAACCATCTATTTTAAGACTAAGTTCCCCTAGCGATGCTAGGATAACTTTAAATTAAGCAGAGCAAGCTGTAAATACAGAGCAGGCTACCGAGAAATTTCAGTGAGAGAAGACTTAAAATGCACATTTGTGCCACACCAGATATCACCTATAGCACAGGCACCAAAACAATTCCATACAAAAAGGCAAAACACACCATGTATCAGTAAGTCCACAGAGCAGTTCGGTACATGAGGTGACAGGGAAAGAGACAGTGTGGCTGTCTCCCAACTCCTGAAGAGTCCAAAAACTTGATCCCGTGTATGCAAAGTATTCAGGTACTTCTAGGTATTATATAGAAGCGAGACAGCAAGAAAACATTTTAAGAGGAAAAGTCACCACTCACTGAAGCAACTTTAGATGTAAGGACTACTTAAATACATACATAAAACTGTTTCTAAGCACTGATAACTTTGAAGGCGCTATCTAGTCAGGGAGGAGTGTCTCCCAGTCCTTCTGTAACCAGGCTCCCCTTCGGGCAGCTGGCAAGGCTCCGCATTGTACCGGCACAGCGCCCACCCACTCGAGACTGCTGCCACCATCCCTGCACTACAGCCACTCGGCTTGCTGGTCCCAATGGCATCACGCTGGAAAACCAAGTTAATATTCCCCGCTAACTCGATCCAAAGCCACTCAGGGATCTCTGTTCCTCATGCCCTCTTCCAGGAGTACAATACAGGCATGCAAGAGCTATCTCCACACTACTGGTCTGGTGCACGAACACAGCACTCCACATGCACTTTTCTCAGTCACAGCTGCAGGAGATCCTGGTTCCTGGAGCTACACCCAAGCAATCACATCCATGGCTGCTCCGAGAAACCTATCTGGAAAATAAATGACTTCCCATCCCCACCACTTCAATAATTCCTTACTGAAGGGTTCTTCTGAGTTTGGTTTCCTGATCCAAGGAATAAGACAGAAAAGGAGAGAGATCTGCTGCGATACAGAGAAGGGAATAGACATCTCCAGAGAAAGAGGCAGGTGCTCCTTAAGCCAACACTGGCACCAGAGACCGCGTATTGTCAACCCATGGCCTCGTTCTGCTGGGCTCTGTAATTTGCCCGTATTACCTTCATGCCTTGCTAGCTGTAGCTGCCATAAAGATCAACTTTTTCAGGTGTTGCAAGCTGCAAACCTGGGGTGGGAGAGGTGTTTAAAAAGAATAAGCACACACCTTCTTCTGTAGTCTAGACCAGGCATTTGGCAGCAACCCAGTGCAACCTAATACATCCAGTACAAGGAGCAAATCGCCTGTTAGGGACAGCCCTGTAGATGGACACACAGCTCTGCAGCACTGACATCCCTACATACAAAAAAGGGTAGAAACAAACGTCAGTGCAACCAAATAAAGGCTTTTTCTTTTTCTTTCCTTTTTTCTTTTTTTTTTTTTTTTCCCTGGGCCAATTTAGTTGCAACATACTCTATCACCCTGGAAGCTCAGTGTGCTTTTCACAGGGAGTCATGCTGCACAGTCATTGTAGCTGTCTCCCTAATCACAGGTGATGTAGCGGTAAGGGACTTGTGTCCCCCATGAACACCCTTACAACAGAAAGACCAGGCATGCTAGCAATGGGTCGGGAGTCCTTTCTGCATCTCAGTGACATTTTCATCACCATAACTGGCTACGGGTAGAATATCCCAGGAAGCAAACCCTAAAAATAACTTCTTACAACAAGTCAGCCAGTCCCCCAGCAAAAGGGGAGGGAACATTGCTTATACATGGATAGCACAATTCAGTTATTACAAGAGGAACAATGAATGCCCAGGCAAACAGGACAGGCAGAGAGGAAACAGAGGAGAAAAAGCAGGTGGCGAATCACACACCAATTTCTCTTGTGTCACCAATGACTGTCAATAGGAGATGCTTTCCCAAGTGGAAATAAAGAAAATGAAGCAGAAACCCAGAGCCAAGTCTGCCCAGAATACTTTTAAATGCAATGAAGGAGGGAGTCTTCCTTGCCTGCTAAACACCAGAGTGAAAACAAGTGTGCACTCTCCCCAGGTGCAGCCACCTTTAGGAAAGGTCCTGTGGGACCCTCTCCAGCTCTCATCCAAAGAGCTCCAAGTATCCCTGCAGATCCCCATGGGAAGGCATCATGCTTCCCAGTTACTTAACCGTAGAAACCACAGAGGACTTCCTTCATCAGAATATCCTCAGAAACTTGTGGCTGGGGAACCAACAAACAATGCTACAAGTGCTCCCAGGCATGGCTGATACACAGGCAGTCTTTCAAAGGGCTTCTGCTGCATGCTGGAGAAGCCGAGGGGCAGAGGAAGAGCAGAACAGCAAGCTGCCTGCTCCTCGGCCACGTGCTGAATGCCACACGCTCCCTGGCCAGCCCCCCTGACATGCGCTTGAGGGGCTGTAACCCTCACAGAGCTCCCCCCCAGACAACGCATCTGCCCCACTTCCAGCAGGGCTTCGGCAGCACGTGGCCCCTCTCCTTCTCCTCATACCAAGTTGCTCAGCAGCAGTCCCCAGCCTGCCAGGTACAACACCTGCACAGCCACGGCACTCCAGCTGACTCCACCGCCTGTGGGCTTCCTCCCCGGCATCACAGCATCCCCACAGGTCACCGGCATCATCCCCTTGCACCAGCAAGTGGTCACTCCGACAGCCCATGCAACGGAGGAGGACACAGTAATAAACTTGCAACTCATGAGGCCTCTGTGCACTTTTAAGTCACGTGCAGAAGCTCACAAGCTCCGAATTGTAACAGGACATCCTGTGTGAGAAGGGAGTGTGCAATAAAGACATCCTGACAGGATCGGCCCTAAGCAAACACCTGGTTAGACTCTGTGGCGGAGGAGTGAGGAAGGGAAAAGCATGACAGGATTTTCCAGTTCCAGGACTGCTGCCCGTTGTGCTTTTCCACACGTTTTCCAGCTCCTGAGCAGCTGGTGCAGACACAGGCACAGAAAGGAGGGGCTTCTAGCATCAGCACTGTGCTGCCATCCCTTTCTCCTCCTCCTCCTCCTGCAAAAAGTCTTTCTGAGCAAGTTTCCCTGTGCTGTGGGGAGGACCCAGCCACAACCGCAGACACCAGGCTCACTTGCACTCACTCCCTCTTGATTTACAGAACTTCCCCGCTAACAGCTGCATTGCAGATGAACCCTCTTAAAGTGGACATGCAGTAAGCGAGACAGCAGGGCACAGAGCTGCTCCAAAGGCAACGCAGCCATACCGGAGACTTCTCTGCTGCGCACACAGTGACTGCAACCCGTGCAAGAACTCCAGCGACCCTGTCTCAATCCTGCTACGGACCAAGGATCCTGAAGTGCACAGCTTAACACAGAAATCCCACCAAGTGAGCTCATTTCTGGATACAAGCTCCTTTCTTCTCCCCACCAGCTGATCACATCAGGTGCCAGTGGGTTTGGATGAACCAGCTAAGTAAATATCAGACTACAGCTGGTTAGCAGACAAGGTAACAGTGTGGCAGGGAGGCAGGTCTCACCAGTGCCAAGTCACTGCAATGCAGGATCCAGGAATTCAGAGATGGAGAAGGAAGAATATAAATTCCTCTGGCTCAGTCGAGCTGCATGTTTCCTTGTTCCCAAGCTGGCCGCCACCACCCCTTCAGATAAGCTAACTGCATCGGTGAGACTTGAGTTTTGTTTCCAAGATGGGAAAGGAGTTTTAGCTTTGTTTTTCAAATGGGAAAAAACTTCAGCAGTTAACATTTCCTATTTCATCAGGGAGATAAGCAGGCTGAAAAATCTAGGAAAGCCAAGAAACTTCTTGACCATTTGTGAGGTGGTGGGAGGGAAAGCTTTTTAAGCTCAGCTTCGGAACTACTGAAGAAATTAAGCGTACGCAGCCACAAAGAGTTAACGAGGCATAATGCGCTTCCTTAAAGCTGGCTAACCAGCTCTGCAGCAACATAAACGGCTAGCAGCAGCCAGACTCACCTGAACTCGTCAGCAATATTTGATAACGTTTATCAAAAAAGCCAACTACCTTGTTCCTCTTTTTTCACATCTCTGATGCTGAACTTGGCTGCCTGGAGAAGACAGACAAGTGCGTTAGGAGAGCTCGACTCCCAGTCTGCTGCTGTAGAAGTGCTTCCATACAAAGGACAAGCTGACCAACACTTCACTCCTCTACATCATCCTTATTAAGTGCAAGAGCAATTCAGACAGATGGAGAAGGCTGTGGATCATTGCTCTGCACTGATCAGACAACACTAAAAATTTTTAACCAGGCAACTTTGTAACAAGCAGTAGACCTAATGCAATATCCTAATCTGCACAGCTGGCAGATTCCAGGCCAGATGACATACAAGTCAAACAAAAATGGGCAGAGCTGGAAGTCACTTCTCAATCCTACAGTCCAAAACTCAGGAATATTTAAAGTAACACAAGACCTATGAATCACTACTTTAACTTGCACTGAAGAAGCACATCTGTCACAATCGAGCTTTGTCTCTGCACTGGCACCACTTATAAAATAAAGCTGCACAACTTCAACTCTTCTAATCTCTCCGACACAATCTCAACAGAGGACATTTGACACCCAAAGCTTACGCGAAGAGGCCCTGAGGCAGGCAAAATTAAACTTAACAGCATACCAACTCTTTGGGCAAACAACAGAAATGCCTGCTTGGCATCACCAGGCTATACTCTCTATTAGCGTCCAAGAACAACTTTCCAGCAAGTCCCTATGGGTTACAGGGGGCACTAAAGACAACTTCCTTCTTCCACATCTACTTTTTCCTCCAGCCACCCCAGGTAGTTTCTTGGCCCCTCACCCATGAAATGTTATATGCTTTGACACAAGGGGGTAGGAGGGGAAAAAAACCAAAACAAAGAAAAAACCCAAGATACACATGGACATTTTCAGAATGGCAGCTGCTCTGCTACAGCAAAAATGTTAAGTATACTTGGCAGGCAATGGAGACCAATAAAAGAAGAGGTTTAACAAGCTGTTTTCCCTGCAAAAGCTTCCACGGCACCCATGCTATTTGAAATGTGCATCTAGTAAGGGTGTCCCAGAGCGAGCACTGGACTATCCCCTCTGAAGTCATATTTCATGTCAGGTGTATGACATCAGGTCTCTAGCAGCAAGCACAGCAGCAGGATCAACACACACATTTCCAGAGCTGCAGGGAACTTTACACACTGACTGTAGTTTGCTGCACAGACAAGGAGAGCCCTCACTCAGAAGCAAGACCACCTCTGGAACGCGCGGCAGATTTGGAACAAAGCAACAGGTTCAGGAAATAATCTCCTTCAAGAGGGAAGTTGGGGCAAAACTCACCTTCTTGAGCTACCTTATGCTCAGTCCCACCTGTAAAAGAAGAGGACTCGGAGGAAGGAAAAAAATAGTGCACTTAAGTTTAAAGATTTCTAGCTCTTCTCCCTCTTTTTTTTTTCACCTCAGACTTCACGCTGTGTCAGACCACTTCTCCTTTTCTCACTGCTCCCCTGGGATTGAGAAACCTCCTCCTTCAAAGGAGAGTTGTCTTCAACATCAAGAAATGACATCTCTCTCTTCACGGCTATCACTTACCACAGTCTACACCGACTGACTTACCAGAGATGACACAGTAACAGCAGAAGATAAAGCACATCCAAATACTGAGTTACTCCACTAGACAAGCCGCAGCCTAGACCAGCTAACTCAGGTGCCTAGAAGAGGAGTGGAAGTGAGGGAAGAGAAAGAATCCTTTCCACGAGCTTTCGGGAACTGGCTTTGGAGCCTTAACATCCTTGTTCTCACTCACAGCCTGTATTCACAGGGGCTTAAAAAGCCCACTGGGATTTGGGCTAGTGGGAAAGACCTATACGATTAATTTCCATAGATATTAATGTCTCGTTTCATAAATAAATGTTTTAAGTTGAAGAAGCCCTTCTAGAAAGAAACTAGTTTTAATTATCACAATTCTATCTTACTAAGTCTGCAGACAAACATTTTGTGCTAGTATGTGTATTGCTGCGCAGAGGTTTGCCAGGCACAACCAGGCAAGTCTTTCCTGAAGCAGCCTGCAAAAAGGTACCATGATAACTCGCAGTACTGCAAACAACCAAGTGGTACCACCTTTCGAGCTATGGGGCACTGAGACTTTGGGCACTGAGGGCAGAGACCCCCTCACCAGCTCCTCGCTCCCCAGCCAACTGCAAATCACTAATTCTTCTACGACCAGTCCTTATAATACTCAACCTCCACAAAGGAGGCTGCAGTGCAGGGTAGTGACAGGACTTCCCTTAGACCCCACTGGAGGGGAAACTGCCCAAGCCTAGCCTCTCTCATGCACTGCCTGCCCACCACGCTATCAGCTCTGATATGCAGGGACACCACTGCAGGTGTGGGAAGGGAAACCAGCAGGGACAAAAGCAGGGTGAAGACCAGTACTAGCCCTAATAGTGCTGACATGGTTTTGCATCAGACATTTACAGTGACAACAGCATTGCGTTATCGATAACACTAGTGCAGGCTGGTTCGCTTCATGTTCGATAGTCTGAAACCTGCAGGCGACACTGAAACTTGATTATTTGCAACAACTCTGATGCGGAAAGCTCTAAGCATGAGGCAGAGAACTAGAGTTATTTGTGTGTATAGACAATAGGAAAAAAAAGGCCAAAAAAAAGAAAGAAAAGAAAGAGAAACCATCTTTTCCCACTTGTTAGGTTTCATCTGCCAAAGCAATGCAAATCCTGCCAATTTACCCAGTGAAAGCAGGGTGCATTCACCCCCTCTTCAAAGAGGCAATCTGTCAGAGCAGTGTTACCCAGCAGTTAGACTGGAAGAAGAATGCCAGTCCACATTCCCCCCTGCCATCCCAGTGGCTGTAGGAAAGCGAGCCTGGTATTTCTCACTAGGATGCTGTCCTTCGTTAATACATCATCACCCACCCTCCTCCTCCGCTTCCCGTCCCTTCTCTCCTATGAGAAAGTTTAATCCTTTGGCTCACACACATCTAGTAAATTTTTCAGTCCCTGTTTGCCACTGTCATCATGGCAACAGCCCCCAGAGATAACCCAGCAACTGCCACAGCAGGCAGGCTGCTGCTCCCTGCCTTCTCCGCCATTTAGCCTGTGGCTCGGTAGGCCTACAAAGAGCTATGCCCACTCCCAGGCTCATCTTCGCAGGCACCTTCCTTCCTTAGACATACGTTTGCATAGGTTTTGTTATTAACTACATCTTCATTCCCACAATGCCTACTCTTTTCTCCGAGACAGCTCTCAGTTCAATTTTTGGGACTCTGACAAAAATCACACTAACAATAGCACTGCAAAGAGAAATGCTACCTTCACTGCCCCAGAGAAAAAGGGTCTTGTGTTTAACGGCCAAATCACCTGTGCCTTCTAGCAAAGAGAGATTAGCTAGCACCCTTCTCAGAAGCAGGACACTGACCTGGACCTGTCCCAGTGTCACTGCTAAGCCAGGCTCCAGCCATGGGAAAGACAAGACAGCCCAGGGCTGCAGGTGCTTGGACAACAGCTAACTCAAGATGGGAACTTTGGATTGAAGCAGCAGGACAGCAGGTCACCGCTTCAGAGACATACATAACTCATGCTCTCAGGAACATAACACGAAAGCGCTGAGAGTACAGTATCACGTCTATACGCACACACGCATTCTCTGAAAGGTCATCGCATTTACTCAACTCACGTCTTAGAGACGGGGAATTCTTCTGACTCTGCCAGGAGCAGAGCGAGACGGATCCCGACACCAGGAATAAAGCCACAGTTATCTCCTCCTTTCCTGACCCCGTCATAAAAAGGCAAGATACAACATTATCCAGCTCTCCTTACATCTCTGAATTATTCTCAGACTCATCAGTAATTAGCTGCTTGCACCAACCACCATCTTCCCCAGTCCACTCATCTAACAGGTGGGAGCAACTGGAATTCTGCAATATTCTCTGGAAGGAAAGGAGGAGGGTAAAGCAGCATTACTAAAGGGATATTTTCAATCAAAGCATTACAGATTAATTACTGGTTAAAGTAACCGATCCACAAGAGAGAAATGAACATTCAAAACAAATTCAAAATTAAAACAGAAGGAAAGGGAGCCGGAAAGTAACAGGTGGAAAAGCTATGAGGAATCAAAACCTAACAACAATAGACTCAGTTTCCCCAGAAAGCTTAATCCATGCCCCACTGATCTTCAGCTACCCTCCGTGTTCAAAAAGCTGATTTCTAAGATACTACCAGCCCATTTCTTCAGAAGTATTCTGCTACTGTTCTCCAAAAATCATGTAGGCAGCAACATCAGAATGCCTGGGGAGCCGTAACAGAAGTATACAGTGATATTTGAATAGACAGTAAATTTAAGAACATACAAAAAGGAACTCGAGGTGAGCCTAACTCATACGACCCCATACTTTGAAGCATTAAGCTTACTGTCATAAGGGCCAGCAGGAACTACAGTTGTTTAAGTTACAGCTTGACATTTCCTCCATATGCTAAAAAAAAATCTAGTGAGCACCTCAAAATTTTAAGTACGCATTTGCCCATTAGAAACCAATGCACCTCTGCTTTCCCCAGGATGCCTACTCTGAGCGCTATCACTTCTGCTGCAGGCAAACACACAATGAGGTGAGATACTCCACGTTTCTTCTTAGAACTTTCAAAGCTTCTTTCCTGCACCAGTGATCCTGGTGCCAGCTGATATTGCCCTCTTGCCCCCGGCCGAGCTGACAGTAATAGCTCACTCCATAGTCAAATACTGGCAAATCAACATTTTTTTGTAAAGTCTATTATCTTTGTAAAAATCAGGAGGTTTCAAGAATAGAGAAAAGAAAAAGAAACACCAAAACAGGTAATAGGCCAGAACTAATCCAAAGGGAGGTGATGCCCTGGGTGTTAGGATTGTGAAGCAGACAGATGGTGCTCATAGGTTGCACAGTGGAGAGAGATTTTTATATTAGTGTGCTTCCCTTTTAAAAATCGTCTTCACCCAATTTGCAGGGCCAGAAAAACTAAAATACTTCCAGGGCATGGAAGGGAACAAAAAGATTGTCATAATCCTATCTTAAAACAGTGGTGTTAACCCACCACTGGGGGGGCAGCATGGGATGCACTCTTCAGATATTTCTTTATGATCCACAGATGAGTCCTCCCCTGGCAGTGATGGTTTTGGCACTGTCCAGAGAAGGATTAAATTTAGAGGCAGTGTAATTTCCATGCTATACCCCAAAACCAACAAAAAAACCCAACAGCTTTTGCACTGGATCCTTCTAACAAGAAATTCAAGTAGCTCCCCCTGCCCCAAATATCTACAGTGTGCTCAACATCCTGCTTTTCATTGGAGGAACACCTGGAAATATTTCAATCATGGCTCGCTGATCAGAGTAAATGCTCTAGAGCCAACGGCTTCGGGACACGTGCTGGAGTTAGTCTAGCCACATCTCTGCCGTACACAAATCCAGTTTATATTGGGAAAATGAGAAACCCGACTCTCTCGCCAAGCCCCTTTCTCCAACCTCACGCAGAGGCAGTAGGAACTCCTGCCCAATCTGTGTGCCCACTGCCCCCCCCATTGTTAATGCTGGAAATTTAATACTCAATGTGACCACTGAGAAGACAGACACGAGCTGAAATCCTGTCTGCTCTGTTCCAGCTCCTTTATAAAATATACAGTGTAAACTGAGAGGCAACCTGGGGTAACCCCAACCATCACCGACATCCACCGCGGGAGGAAGCCAGCTTCTGGCCATAGCGAGCCACAGCAAAAGCAAGGCTTCCACCGCCTGCCACCCTGCCAATCTCTGCCGGCTCTCACGCCAGGGCCCTCTCCTGCCCACATCGGTGTGTAAGGGGCAGCCAAAAAGCCAGGCTGAGCCCCGGCGGCCCCCCGCCCCCAAGCTCCCAGCCCCAGCCTCTGCTCCAAGGTCAGGGTCTCCCCTTTTACACGCCCTCCCCCCCCTTCTCCAAACACCTCTTCCAGTGGAATTTCCCCTAGTGACATATACTGCTTGAAGCCCTCTTCCCCTAAGCGGGGCTGCAGGCGGAGGCTGGGAGGAGAAGGAGGAGGAGGGGGGGGGGAGGCAGGCTGCTGGCGGAGGCAGAGGGCTGCAGTTTCTGACATCAGCAGCGCAGCCCCCCCGCCGCCGCCCGCCGCACGCATGTGTGCTGCGCCGCAAAGCGCAGAGTTCAGCCACTCGCTCTCCACGCACGCACCCGCCCCACCGCCCCGTTGCCGCCCTGCAGCCCCCTTCCCCGGGGGTCGCCCCGCCAGGCAGCCCCCAGCCGCACACACGGCGCTGGGGGGGGGGAGGGGGGGGGTGTGTGCAGCGCTCCCTGCGTCCCTCCACGTGCGCAAGGACCTCCAAAAACACCCCCAGCCGTCACTGCAGCTGGTCAGAGAATGACAGGATCGGTTGGGTTGGACCTTTAAGATCGTCGAGTCCAGCCGTTCACGACAGCATCTCTCAGGCTCCTCGCAGGCGGCAGAGGGGAGGAGGAGGAGGAGCCGGGGCGCAGCGAAGCACTTCACACCCAGCCTAAGGCCCATCCTGCAGGAAGGGCAGCTCCTCTCCCACACCAGATGACCGGACCCGATTCGGCTGCTCAGCAAGTACAGCTGAGCGGACGCAGTTTGACTTGCGGTCCTCTGCGAGAAAGGACGTTTGTCCCCAACCTACAAACACAGGCACACGCAGAGGACACCTATTACAGGACACTTGTACGTGAGTTCAGATTTGTGCTTCAGCCGCCTGTGCCGGGTGTGCCGGGCTTTCCTTGCTTTACACAGAGCCGATCTGCCAGGCTGCAGTGCACCACCGCTGCCTGCATCTGATTCAAGCGCGTGTGCTGTAACCCACAGGGGACTTCAAACCTGGCAGCCACAAGAGCAGTCCACAAGAGTCCTAGCTCAAACCTGGCTGAGAACATTTACAGAGCAGAGCAAGACAGAGGTTAGGGGCTGATGCTGCTAAACTCCCTCTGCAGCATTCAAACTCAACGTTTCAGTGTCCAGGGAAACTAGTATTGACACGTCCAACAAAACATACTGTAAAGCCCAAATCAGCAACCGCTATGGAACTGAAAGCCAGGACAAGAGAGGTGTATGAAAAAAAAGCTGAGCTGGAAGCGTAAAGAGAAAGCTTTTTTCCTGTCAGGGTTTGATACACAGAAGTAATTCCCTGCTCCTCCCACAATCCACATAATCTCCTACAGGAACAACAACAAAATAACTGGGTAGACTGCAAATTTTGATCTGGTTTACAAATTTGGAAAGACGGAGAGCAGGGAGAGAATCCACTTCTATTCCACAAGCAAGAGCAAAGCCACAGTAAGGAGAAAGCAGTGAAGTGGTCTAACTTCCAAAACAGCTGCTTTGCATTCTCTCTCATAGAGATGTCACTTGTAAGAGTTGAAAGATACAGAGTTTTCAGCAGGAAATGAAATTTAATAACAGGTGTAATCACAGAGATTGCTTCCCTCCCACCTAAAAAATAAGGGCCAAAAGTCCTACACGTGGTGGTAGGATCACTATATACTATTTAGGATAAACAACATCCTAAAAATTATCACAGGACAGAGCTCTGCCTACCTCTTTCCAATGCAGGACTATCACTTCAAGTACACGCGGGCGAGTCCAATCCTGGATAGTTCCCTGCTGCTACTAAAGCTACTGCTTCTCTCTTGGTCCTTTTGATCACTGCAAGCAATTTTACTTTATTTGAACTTCACTGCTGCCCAGGAACTAAAGCACTACTTGCTATGAATTTTCATGTTCAAAAAGTATTCTGGTGACACCCACAAGACAACTTCCAAAAAATTACAGTTATTACTTCCCTCTGCCTGTAGCTCTGGTGAAAGCCTGTGCATTCAATCCCATGGGAATTTCAGATGACTGAAGCACTGTATTTCCCCCATGTGTAATAACCACTACTCTTATGTGTCAGCTGAACACTAAGGTGAAGTCTGTTTCCCCTCCCCTTCCACAAGCATTTGGCCCCTATTTAACATTAAAGTTCTTGGCATACTCTTCACTGGGCAGTCTTAAGTATCAACACAGTATGAGTAACAGCAAATACTTCATTAAAGCCGAAATATGAATTTTAATCTAGACCAGCTCTTATTGACATGATTTATTAAAAAAAGAGAGAGAACAGGCATCCAAAAATTGTAGACAATAGAGAAACAGGCTCTCCTCTCAACATCTGACTTCATATTTTACAAAGGGCGAAGCTTACTAGACTGAAGTTGTTAGGACCGCCCTTCACAAAGACCAGCACCACATTCATTCTCCTTGCTTTCAGAGAGAAACGCTCTAACAGCACCATGCCTCTTCAACTCTTTACTGCTTTAAGAAAAGAGTTTGATAAACATGGCAAGTAATACAGAACCCTTTAAATGCATACAATTCACCCTGAAGTGTTCCTCTTCCTCCTTTTCAGCTACGTACAGCAAGCTATTCGGCACTTTCCAGTCAGCTGTCTAGTATTTCTTCATCAAGAGTCTTGAAAAATAAAGGTAACAAGAAGTACTCTGGAAGGAGAGCAAGGCTTTGTTATCATTTCCCTGGACATAATTAAGGGAAGCACTACAGCAAGCAAAACTTCTGCGAAGCAGCAATGGGCTACACATACTTCTCAGCAGCAGCAAGACGCTGGCTCTTGAAGAAGCAGTTACTACATCAGGTATCAAAACCAGGTTTCAAATTCTGCTAGAGAAGGCACAAAACGATAAATGCAGCTATGCTTAAGTTGGAGAGGGGCAGGGTGTCCCCACATGAGGGAATATTCTGGCGCTGTGACCAAACTTAGAAGAAAGCCAACAATACGGGAGGGAGGTCAGGAGGGTGGGTGGGTTAACCTGCACAGGAGAGCTCTGTGTGTTCGTATTACCGGGCAGAGACATGGCCTCCCCAGGGAGAAGTGCCAGCTCAGGGAAAGGAAGCATCAGGCAACATATATCCAGGATACTGCAGAATTAATGCCGTAATTCTCCTCCTGTGGGAGACAGCTTTCTGAAATGCCTTTCCCTGAGACTTTCATTTTCAGGTTGCTGAATTGAATCTCCCTAATCACTGATTTACAGCTGCTATGTCTAAATAGCACACATTTTTCCTTTGGTGCTCTAAAGACCTATTCCAAGGTGAATTCACTAAGTTCCTGTCAAATTATTTGGTCCCTTTTTGTACTAACCACTTGAGCTATCAGCAAACACAGCTGGAATAATTGAGGAACCTATATATTCAGCTGAAGTCACTATCCACTTTTCACTGTAAATGCAGATTCTTTAGACCTCAGATAAGCCTTCAACGAAACCTGATCAGTCCCTTGTTTCTCATAGTCTTCTGTACTAGTAGAAACATCTATTTCCTTTCTTGGCTCTCCCCACACTTGTCCTCTACCTAACCAATACCTTTGTAAGTAAATCATTGCCAGCTGCCTCGAGTTACGTAGCTGAGGACCAGGCTAGAATCCTCAGTGTATTTTATTTATAGGAAGGTATGAAGTCCAGAAAGTAAGCAGTAGATCAAAACATGGTCCTTATTCACCCATACTTACTTTTCCTACTTGCCGGGTCATAAAACTGTCATCACCTTAATATGAAAAACAATTAGAATCTATATATCGCTCCCTCTGTAACTCATTAGGTGCCCAAACACTTAAAAACCGACTCAATCAGTTCTTCTGCTACTTTGGGACTTCTGCTAATATGTTTCTGAATTTCATTTCAACTCTATTCATCCCGCAGTTTTCCCCATTTTTCTTACCTCTTAGACTTAACTTCAATACCACCTCCTTTGTAAGAAAACGGTTTCTCATTTGCAATCAGTTTATCAAGCTACCCTCTGCCTTCTCTAAGCAGGCTCGTGTCCACTAGCATCTGAGAAGATGGCTCTCCTGAGCTTTAGTCCTCGCTACAGGATGGTCGGGGAACTCTGCGGAGCAAATACGGCATTAACGGCTGTCAGCAAAGTCACCCTTCAAATCTCTCCCATATTAAGTTGAACTAATTTTGAACTCAAGAGATTGGATATCCCACCTACATTAGCAGGCACTGTCACCTGACCATAGAGGGGACACCACTTCTCACAGGACCTGCAGCCACCTCCTAAACAATCTAGGGTTCCAATGGTTGGTCCCCAATACGACCTCACTCAGGCTAGATACCGAAACAACACATTGGCACACATGCTTACTTCCAGAAGTCTGGGAAAATAATTAAATAAACAAACAAACAAATCAACCTTCACAGCATGGCGCACACTACTTCTGACACTACTTATCCGTGCAAACTACAGCAAATGGAAATTTTTCACCATGCTTCAAGCCATCTTCTGCTCGAATCATCACATTTCGTATTCCAGCAAGAAGAAGAATCTTGTCTTGTTCACCTCTTCTAGAAACAGTTGCCTCTGGCATCTCAACTTGTTGCACTCTCTGCTTTCAGCATCTTTTACTGCAGTTCAGTTTCTCTCATTCTCCTCCTCACTCACCTCATCCGCAAAGCAACTTTAATCCCTGTAAGGGATTCCCTACACACCAGCAGATACACATTCCCTGCACACTATAAGGGACACTACCCTTTGTGCATATGTACATCCCTGGAAAACAGAAGACCAACAGCTTGGGGGAAGACTTAAGATTTTTTTCTCTTTTCATAAGACTACAGTCTGGTTTCAGGTTTTGGAAGTCTCCAGGACTAATGAAAGCAAAAAATACTTGTCCTAATTTGCTGAGAAGTCAAATTCACAAGGTTTCTCCACCCAACCTACTTCTGCCGTTGAAGGCAAACTTGTTAGTTTCCAAACGCACCATGTTTAACTACAGCATGAAAGGAGCAAGGCATAGAGCATTTATCCTTCAAAAAAAATAATCACATCTGTTCTGGCAAGACAGATCTCCTAGGTAGAAAAGACATTCAGCAAAATCAGTCTGCAACGCTTCTCTTTATTATGAGTGATCGGTACACACACACACATAGATAAATCTTCTATAAACATACCTCTAGCTCAGTTTGCAGAAGAAAGATCTCAAAAAGAAGAAAGACAACATCACTTCATAGGGTATCCATTTCCAGATACAGGAATTTTTCTATCATCCTACACTACCTCCTTTCAATCTCCTCTTTGTCACACAACTCAATTATTTTGTAACACTGAAATGACTGAGACAAGCAACTTCAGATCCCTTAAACTTACTGCAGCTTCAACTCCAGTGAAGTATTTTCTATTAATAGAAGGAAGAAGGGTAGATCCAGACACTAACCTCTGGCTGACAGTTTTTTGGTGTTGATGATTTTTGCAGCATATTCCTGTGATGAACTTTTCTTTACACATCTGCGGACCACAGAGAAGGCTCCCCTAGAAGAAAAATAAAGAGGGTAGGAGCTATGAAACTGAAAATGAGAATACAATCGCAGCAATTTCTATCCCCAGAGCAGACTGGATTAAGGACAGGGCAGAAGACATACAGAAGAGGGAAACAGCACATGAGAATCTGATAAAGAGTGCGTGCTGTCTGATCAGCAAATAAAAGCTAGTCTATATGGTACTCAAGCCTCCTGAAGACCCCTCAAGCACCCTCACAGACAGCGCAGTAAGAACAGCACACTGTGCAGGGAGAGAGAGACCATACGGGCACAGAAGCAGGAGATGAAGGCATTGATGAACAGGAGACAGGCAGCCCAGAACGACGCTACAAACACTAGCCGGTAAGTCCATCTCCCAAAGACAGTATCCCCAGCAGTTACATCAGACAACCAGGACTCATTTCTCCCACGTTCAAGAGCCAGCTCGGGCACGAAATTGCTGCAACACTTTGCAGAAGTTACTAGTTCTCTTACATCTGTCTACCCACCTGCAAAATGGGGTACCTATTAATGGAGTAGGAAGCTACGAGGTTTTGTACATTTTCTCAAGCTGGAGCTATTGATATTACTACAACTATTCCAAAGAGCCACTCGGAGAAGAGGTCTGAGAGAGAGGGAAGAAGGTTATCTGTGAGGAAAAAAAGAGATAATACAACAGAGACCAAGGTGAAAAGATAGGGACTCAAAATCTACAGAACTACACAGATGAGCGCTTGAAAGCGGTCCCTTCTTTTAAAAAGCAAAACCAAAACAGGGTGGGAAGGAATAACAACTGGCTTTACAGGAAAGATACGAAAAGGGGAAAAGGACAAATAAAGAGAAAACCGGCAGAAAATTCCAAGTCCTTCAGACCAGGAACGCAAACCCGTGTCTATGGACAAATGTACGTATTTAAAGTATAAGAAAGGGGAACAGAAGCTGCACAAGGGCCCCACAAGACAGTTAGCCCTACGGAGAGCTTAAAATATCTGTATCCTCCTGATACTGCAGAGTCCTGCCTTTTTCTCCCCTTCCTCAACCTCTACATACAAACCAATAAGCAGCAAGGTGAGCACCAGCACTGGGGCCCGGGCTTGGTGACACACAGCTGCAGCAGCGTGGGGAGGGACGGGGACACTGGGCTAGAGAGAAGAGACGCAGCAGAACCCAGCAGTTGGTGCAGGAAGGGAAGCAGGGGGTGAGCAGCAGCACCCAGGAAAGCACTGTCCCCATAATCCTACCCTGGCCGTTGCTACGCTGCTTTCCTGCCCCACAGGGTCCCCCTGCAAAGCCCCGTCCTGGGGTGCAGCAGCAGGTCTGCCAATGCAGAGACAAGTGCGGAAAGAGGGAGGGAAGGAGGGAGGGAGAGAGAACCGCGGTGCAGCAGCACCTGGTCCTTTCACAGGGACGAGGAAGTGGGGACTGAAGCACCGCGGAGCGGCAGTAACAGTGCCGCGTCCCAGCGCACAAACAGTTGAAGGGAACGGCAACGTGCAGCGGGGAGACAGTGCGGGGAGGAGAACGGGGCAGCCTGGTCCTGGGGAGGACAAGAGGGGGAAGAGAGGAAGTCCCGGGGTGCAACAGGAGCGCGCAGCCCCAGCCAGGCTGCGGGGACACCCCATCCAGCGGCGGGGACGACCCATGGGGGCAGAAACACTTTTCCCTCCAGCGGCGATGCCGCTGGGGTGGACGCGGGGTTGGAGAGCGGGATTACAGCGCGGCGGCTAATCCTTCTCCGGCTCCCCGGAAAGCCGGGGCGCCGGCACAGGGCTCCCGGCAGCGCCGGCGGATCCCGGGGCCGGGGCGGGCGGCGGGGCGCGGCGCGGGGCGCGCAGCGGGCTCCGTACTTGCCAAGCTCCTCGTAGAGCTGGTACTCGTCGGTGAAGCGGGTGCACGTTGCCGTGGTGGCCATGTTCGGGCTGCGGGAGGCTCAGCGCCGCTGGGGCATGGGGCAGGGCGGCCGGGACGGGCCGGGACGGACCGGGCGGGCACGCTGCTCGGCGGCCTCTCTCCTGGCTCGGCGGGGCGGCGCGGGCTCCCCCCGCGCCCGGCTCGGCGCTCCCCGCTCCGCCGTGCACAGTCACCGCTCGCCGGGGAGGGGAAGGAGGCTGAGCCTGGCCAGCACCGCGAGAACTGGCTCGGAGACACCCCGCGCCGGCCCCCTCCCTCCGCCCCTCCGCCGGCCCCGGCCCGCCGCGGGGTGTGGCCGCCGGGGGCGCTCCCGGGGCGCCCGCAGCGCCGCCGCCGCCGCCCGCGCGGGGGGCTGCAGCCGGGGTGCGGCCGCCTCCCCCCGCCCGCCACCGCCGGCGGAGCGGGCACTGCAGTCAGAGCCCCCGCCCCCGCGCAGGGAGGGCGGGCAGACTGCGGCGGGCTCGCTCCCCCCCCCCCGCCCGCTGCGCGGGCGACTGGGAGGCTGCAGGGCCGGGAGGAGACCCCCGGCCGGGCGCACCGATGGGTATCTCTCTTAATTCCCCCCACGGGGGGCGCCGGGCCGGAGCCCCCGCGCCCGGGGCGGGGAGAGCCGTGGCCGGATAAACTTCCTGCGTGCAGCGGGAGGGGAGGGAAGGGGGGGCCGCCGCCCTCCCCCGGGCGCACGTCAGCCGGGCTAGCGCCGGGCCACCCGGCCCCTGCCTGCCCGACTCTCCCTGGCCCTCCGGCCGGCGGAGAAGGAGGAGCGAGAAGGAAGAAGAGGCAGCTGCCAGCCGCTGCCGCCCACTGGCCGCAGTCTGAGGCCACCGCCCAGCGCAGGGGACCCGGCGGCCCGCGTTGCCCACCAGGAGCGGGGGAAGCGGAGCCCCAAGTCCTCCTCCCGACCCGCCGCAACGTCGGGCCCGACGCGCTCCCGAGCGGGCAGCGCTGCCCGACCGCGGGGGGTGCGTGCGGGAGTCCCCGAGGAAATGAACCTTCTGGTGCAGAGGGGGAGCGGTAACACGCGAAATGTCTTGAAACTGCTAAAGAATGAGACCCGGCATTCGCACACACGTATGGTTTATGGTGATGGGACTTGGACGCAGAAGACAAACAAATCATCAGTCTCCAACTGCAAAAGAAAACAAACCAGCCTCTGTTCTGTCTCTAATAGCATACCCTCTGAGAGTGCTGTCCGCAGTGCCTTTATAAGCAAGTTTATTTTCACCTCTTACTTAAGTGAGTCTGTCTCTGTCTGAACAATTGCCAAATCTGCTTAATATGCAGATTTATATAGGGCAGTCACTGATCCAGCCAGAGAGGGAAGGACTCTTCTGGCCTCTCCGGCGCCATGGGGAGTGGGAGCTGTGTTAAGAACATACAGAGAGACAGATGAGCGTACCATAAGCCAGGAGCAGTATTAAACTGATCTGAAAATGAAAAGTACTGTATAAGTACCGTGCATTGCTGCTCTGTGACCAGACTAGGAAATCGTCATGTTAATCACGTGAAAAGCAGTGACAGCAGCCACCAGCGTATCCCCCCCACTCCCCCTCTCCAGGTTAAATGCAGCCAGCCCAGTGCTGCAAAGTCTACACCTAAGTAATGCAGTGGGCAAAAATTCACCCAGCCTGTGCAGAAAGTAGACAGCAAAAGTAGGACAACGTAACAGTAGCATTACAACAAAGCAGTACTTCTAGAAGGTGATTATGAAACAACAGCATTCTGTGTCTTACACCATGCCAGCATTTAAACCTGGAAACCTGCTGACCCAGCAGAATAATTCAGAGAACCAATAAATGATCTATCCAACAGGTGCCAATCAGTGAATTTGCCTCTTGCTGAGCTAAAACAACTCCAACAGCCTCATTCGGTGGTCCACCAGGTTCTCTAACAGCTAGAAGGGCTGCAGATGAGGAGGAAAGTAATCAGAGAACCCACGGTCCTTACAGGGGGAATTAGCTGATAACACGAAACTCAAGTGGGAGATTCTAGATGCGGTGGTGGGCAACGGTGCTGATACACAACCTGTAGTGCATGTGCACCATCTGAAATGAAATTAGATGTTCTTTGTGTGGGAAAGGTGAGCTGTTAACTTTGTGCTGTGGTTGCACTAGGCGATGTAGTCAAGATATATGCGACCCAGTCCCCTGTGTTAAAATGTGTGGAGCAACTGGAACAGGGCTCTGTTGTGCTCTTGTTCCTCAACGCAAAAACTGAGGGTGGATGTTTGAGACCAGATTTCAGCACACTGTGCTGAATGAGCAGCCAGAGGGAGATTACCTAACTTTTGTGCATTTGACCTGTGTTCCTACAAACCGAGGAAAGATGACGAAGGTGGAAAGGGGCACAAGCCACAACGAAGAAATGCAGCAACAGGAGAGGTTTACCTAAAGCTATGTATTAAACTGAGTGAGATTCTGCAGTTGAAAACTGTTTTAACTGGACTCAAGGACTGTTCTGTGCCCTACACAAAGCACTCCCTAATACTTAAGAGGTCCTGATTGCAGTGGTCTCATAAAATACATGAGGAACATAAAAGAGGGAGGCAGAAGAGGAAGTTTCTTATCTTCAAGTGTTACAAGGAAAAGTGAGATCTGGAAATCAGAAAGGGAACAGAGAAGCAAGTGTGGAAAGAAAAGCTAACCATGTGTTATGCGTAGCAAGTGCTACAGAAACAGATTGCTAACCGAGAAACTTGAGTTAAGTGAGAAGCGGGATATAAATTGAGTGACAGACTTGATTAAACCAAGTACTGAGTGGGAGACTAAATTATGGGAGTAGAGTTTTCAAAAGGAATGTAGACAAAATGAAGCAGGAGGAGGGGTGGCAATATGGGTAAGAGAGTATTGTGTCAACAGAAAGAAATATTGATGTTCTGGCTGACACAGCAGTCTACTTGTACTGAGAGTAAAACTGCAAACCGAGGTGAATCTTGAACAGTGCCTGGGCAGAATAACGTTGTAGGGACCAGAAAATACCTGAACTGTAAGAAATGGTTTTGAGAGAGCCTGTGCGCCAGTAATGGGAGATTCAGCAAATGAACAGTAAGTGAGATTCTGACCTCAGTTATGCAGGATTGAAATCTGGAAGTAATGCCTCGCTTTTAGTATTAGCCAGCTGCAGATTTCACCTAGTGGAGTAGCAGTTTTGGTCTCTATCTTTTGAAGTAGCACAGGTTGGCTTATACAGTACACTGAACTGTCAGGGATCTGTCAGGGATTAATCTGATTTTAATAACTGGAGCTGAGTAAGAGGCACTAAAGAAAGTAAGTAAAATGCAAAGGATTTAATGCAAAGCCCATGGGTGCAAATGGACATTTCCTCTGATGTTAATGGACTTTGGATCAGGCCCCATCTGTCCTTGGAGCCTAAGGTCAGCTTTGGCACGTTGAAGAATGTCTGTGGGAAGGCAATAACACAAAAGTGTTGGTCTTCAGGGAAGCAGAGTGAAGGACTACAAAATGAGTTCACAGAAACTAACTGCAATTCAACCCACTGTGGAAAATGGGAAGGGTGCTGGAGAAGCTGCACGGTAGCGTCTTTCCAGCAAGGTTGAATAAGCCAAAGGGCAGCATGTATGAGTGTGCTGAGTTGAGCAGCGCTGGCTAGTGCCAGATCTGAAGAGAGGGCGTTAGCAAAATTAAAGGACCTGGGAAGGGTAAGAATGGGTGGAGTTAGAAATCAGGCTGGGAGGGTGAGGCAAGAAGCAAAAAAGAAATAAGCAATGAATGAAATGAGTAGGCATATTTTTTTTTAACAGACATTCTCTGGTTTTCTGCCATTAAACTGGGGTCCCACAAAGAAGCAAGTAATTTTTCTTCTCTATGTCTCTGCTGTCCAGTCTGTCTATTTAGAGTAACTCCAGGTAGGTCTTATCACTCACAACGCATTTACAGGATATAAAATTCAACCTTCTTATGTGGGGCTTTCTTGGCACTACTTCAGTATAGTAACAAATGCAAATACAAAACAAAACACCCAAACCCCTAGAATTCTGTGAAATATTGTATCGCCTTAAAATGAGGAATTTTTTGGCAGGTGCAAGTGAGGAAAGTGTTAAAATTCTTAACAGTTATTTTGCTTCAGACTCTACAAAGAAAAATGCAAAGAGTTACCTAAATCAAGCATCATTTTATTATAACTGTCCACAGACTCACTGTCACGTACACAGAAAAAACCCCCTTATTTTCATAGCTGATTATTCACGTTGGCTATACAATACAAGATCTCTCAAAAATTTTTTTACTTAAGCAATTGTTGAGTATCTACCAGAAAAATCAGGTTCCTTTAATGTGCCTGGTTGTTCTCTTCCTTCTCCCAAACTGAGGTTCATTTATTACCTCTGAAAAATCATGATTCAAATGAGCCTAAGTGGATTTGTAGGTGTAGCTGATAAAAATAAAAAGTAGCGTGCGTAAAAGTAAGGTTGGAAAGAGAGGAACTTTTTAGCGAGTGAATATAAAATTTATATTTGAAATAAACGTTAGAGGTCTGGAGAGAAGCAAACATTAAATTACCCTATTAGTATAGACTATTCAGCCATCCATCTAGTTTAGTGTCTTGTCTTCAGTAGTGACCTATTGCAGATGATAAATGTGAGGGAGGAGGAACAGGAGGGGATGAAAGGAAGACGGAGAAGGAGAAGGGAAGGGAATGAAAACAGGCCAAAAAAGAGATCTGTATAACTATAACCCACATGCATACTGCACACTACTCGATTAGAGAATGGCTTTCCTCCTGACCCCAAGCTGATGATCAAAATATGCCCTGAAGCACAAGGATTGGTAGCCCTTGTAATTTTTATCCTAGCTTGTGTCAGTGCATATGCTATTCTGTTTCATGTCAATGCCTAATCCTTTTTGATACTTACTAAGCTATTTAAGTCAATAATATCCCATGGCACTGAGTGTCGCATGTTAATTATATGGCTCATAAAACATATAACCTGATATCATTGCAAATTTGTTCTATTTTAATGTCACTGAGTGCTCTCTCCTGTTCTGAGACAGGCTCAGGAGGTATGTCCAAATGGCCAGCCTTGTTCTATACATCTCTGCTCTTCAGTGCTGCAGGTCACTGCCCCTAGGGGAGTTCAAAGAAAGGAGGGGGCGGCTGTGGTCTGGCAGGATCTCAGTGCCTAGGTGCATCCAGGCAGGCCCTGTGTACCCGCTGGCGGCCCGCCTGGTTCCCCAGCTCCCCCAGTGACTCATGGGGACACGTGCCTTTCACTGGGACTTTTGGAAGCCACCTAGACATGAGGTAGTTTCCTCTCAGTTTGAAGTGCTTGAGACTTCCAGGGGATTTCAGAAGCACGGGTTAGGTCCCCACCTAGGAAAGGGAAGCATTTGGTACGCATTCAGCTCATTTAGCTGCCATAAGCTCACTCCACACAGTCTTTCCTCTTGGAGCCTTATTCTACCTTTACTGATGGATCAATACTAGGTTTATTGACCAATTTCACAATCTATTCAGGACATATGGTATAGGCAAAGCCTGATGGAAGAGAACGCATGGACAGTCTTGAACAGCCAAGTACTTCACCTGCAGATCCATACAGAAGGGGCTGCAGCAGCATGATTTTATGTTTCTCATCTCATGAAAATCTGAGTCCCTCCAATACTAGCCTGACGTCTAGGTTAGAAACTGAGCGAGCTCCAGAAGAGTAGCCTTTCCAGCCTCCTCTTTGAAGCTTTCTTCACTAGAGAAACACCGCTAAACAATTCCTGAATGCTGAGCTGCAATGTCTCCTGGCTGCTCTCTTAACTGATCAGTTGCACAAAATATTTATGCTTTTATCATATCTAAGCTATCCTTTGAAATGTATCAATAGGACTGTATAGAAAAAAACAGTGAGGATTATGGAAATCAGACAAATATTCTGAGCAGTAAGAACAATTTCCTCTAGTTCTGTATCTATAGCAATATTAATAATGTTCATTCAAAGAATTTCAAGTTTTCATTCCTATCTTCTTGAAACTGGCCAATGTCAATTGTTAATCAGGTGAAGAGCAGGGTTTCCCTCCATTTATATGGCAACAAGGTCATGTTCCATGAATTCCTCTAATAATTATCCAGAAACAATAAATGGTATGTTAAAATCACACTCAGATGAGCTTAGCCTCAAAATGTTTCATGTCCATTGCCTCCCTTGGTGGGTGGATAACAGAGAAGCAGATTTTCCTACTTCACCAGAGCAAGTGAACATATCTGTGTGTCCAGTGCTGAGTGTAGCTTAATACTGTCTCTAGACGGCTCTGCTGTCACTGAAGGGTTACTGTGTGGGTATACGATAGTGGGGAAACATCTTGAACATTCATTTGAATATGGCCATCGCGATGGAATGTCCAGGGGCTATTTTAAGATTCACACTGTTTGTTTAAACAAGATTGTGTGACTCAATGACTGTTACGTAAAGGATGAACACAGATTTCTCCCTATATCTCAAATATCTCCACCAACTTAAAATATTGTATGGTATTATACATTACTGATTATTGAATGAATACAGAAAACTAATGCCACACCCTGAGTTGGGGTCTCAATCGTTTTTTAAATAAGGTGTCTGTCCAGGGGAAGGCTAATACTACAAAAAAGATGATGGATGGACAGTCCTCGTGAGCTGAATGCTGTCTTTCACAGTGTTGAAAAGAACATGAACAAGCAACTCCTTCATTGCTGTGAGTCACCCATAATCAAAAGGAATCAGAAATGGCAGTTTGGTTTCTGTGGATCAGTCATTGCTATCTATTGCTACTACTAAAAAAAAGACTTCCATTTAGTGCCAGCTACAACAAATTTTGCTTCTTTGCTTTTTAAAATGGAGGACAGATCACTGGGAAAACCTCCAATTTAACTCTCATCACCAAAGTCATCATAACATTTGGCCATTACTAGCTCTGTTTGAATTCAACTCAAATTAAAGATAAAATTCATGTATCTTGCACTACCCATCTTGCCATTCCTTCCTCTTGTCATCTCAGTTGAATTTATGGCACAGTCCTTGGGGAGATGCTAAACTTTTTCCATTAAGTTCTCAGTTAGGTCTTGATTTAAATGGCTGTGGATTATTGTCCTAGAATAAGAGTGCTAGACACCAAACCTACAGTGAAGTGTATGCAGACACTTGAGATTACAAAGAGACCAAATCCCTCCCTTGGGGAATCTGCTGTCATACAGTATCTTGAAAGATCAGTCTCAAACTGCAGTCTCTCCAGAACAAGGCATCTATCTGGTCTTGTTTGGCAAAATACTCTGCATTGTCTGGTAGCATGCGATAGACTGATCAGCTTGAACTGCATCCGCTCTCAGATCGTAACACCCTACCAATTAAACATGAAACCAAGACCGGAGTTATTTAATGCTATCACAAAAAGAGAAAGTTATTTAAAAAAAGACAGGTTTTTGCTTTCTTCCAATTTAAATATAACTTAATAGTATTCCATAAAGCTTCATTATTTTTGTCAAACTTGCAGTTTGAAAGCTTTGGGTTTTGAAAAGAAGCACCCTGTGCTCCTTACTCAAGTGGGAGTGCTGCATTATAATATGCAATATGACAGAATCATCTAGCACCAGGATTCTCAATCCTTTTTCTCCTGAGATATCAGTCTGAATTTGAGAGACCTCACCAGCAATATTTAATCACCTCAGCCTCCTGGACCATTACAAACCATGAAGTAGTATACCTCCACATCATAAATGTCACTGCCGTAATTGGCATGAACTGGCCTTTCCTGGCATTCTCAGGAAGTCAATGTTTATAGAGCCTGCGCTTTCCTGTCATCACCAGGCAGAAGTCCTTTCAACTTAGGACTAAGGCAGGAAGGGTGTATTTTCACTAACAATGTCCACAGTACAAGTACAAAGGAGAAGATAGAGAAGCAATCAATCTCCAAAGGTTTTCACCATCACTTTCATCAGCACTAAACTCTCAAATAACACCTGTTAGCAGAAAATACCGGTTTTCATTTTTTCACCTCTGAATCCTCTTGGTCCAGTGCTTCATCTCCTCAGTTTAAACAGTAACTGTTTAAACATGACCTTGACGTTTTTAAAGGAGCCTGTAAAACCTCTCCACTGTAAAACAACCAGATTAACATTTATGCATAGTTAAAAAAATAAACACTTTAACCAAAATTTCCTGAATGTTTATGTGAGGGGAGAGATGGCTCACAGGACTCTTCAAAGAACATTGGCAGCAATTTCCTACCCTGAGTAAAATAAATTAATTAACACACACATCCTGTTTAACATCAAAAGAAAATCTGGCTCCAAAGAACAATCCAAAGGAGCGGGCCTGTGAATGTTTACAAACACAGTCCGAGCCAACAAGTGCAGCAAGAGGTATTTGGGAACCACAGCAAAGCCTCCACCCAGTAGCTGGACTCTCCAGTTTCTCCAGGGTTCAGTTCTGCCTGCGTGTGATGAACAGAGAATGCACAGTGAGAAAGATGGGCCTGATTTCCCAGCCAGAGCAATAGTAAAACAGTGATTTACACTACCCATTAACAGCCACAAAACCTGTGGGAATAAGTGAAGTAAATCATGTTTTACAATGAGAGAAATGAGGCGGAGAGTGGGACAGCGACTCTCTCATGACCTCATGGGAGTGCAGCCACCCCGTAAAGGCAGAATTCAGGTCACTCCTCCAACATGAAAAGATACAGAAGCTTTCCTATTGATCTTGATTTTGGTTGAAGGTAATGCATTGGTGCCACTCTGAATTAAATGTACAGCTCTCACCAGATTTCTCCCCAAAACTGTGCCTTCAGCACGGAGTGCCATTCACAAGTGAAAACTCACTAAAGCTTTATTATGCTCCTTCCACACTTTGCTGTGGAGCAGCTATGAATGTTACTGCTTTCTGTGCTTCCTTCTGAGTGTACTTTGTTCCTTGTATCTTGTTAATAAAAATAAAATGCAAGAGAAAAAAAGATGGATCTTGACAGGTTAAAAAAATTACACCCAAGATCTGTCAGTTTGGGTTGGGATCCCCATTAAGAATCCACCACACTGAGTCTGCAGTGACACAGACTTCCTGCCTTTGAAGGGCGGGCGGCAAATACACCTGACTGTGCGGAAACACAAAGATTTGCACATTCAGAAGCCCTCGAAGTATCTAAAGGAATTTCTGTGCTGCAGAGGAAGGTATTATTTCCATGCTTAATGTCCTTATGTTACATTTGAAAAATACTAGCAAAAAATACATCACAGCAGCAGAATAAGATGCTAGCTCATGGCTG
Organism: Burhinus oedicnemus; assembly: GCA_008921705.1. Classification (NCBI taxonomy): domain Eukaryota; kingdom Metazoa; phylum Chordata; class Aves; order Charadriiformes; family Burhinidae; genus Burhinus; species Burhinus oedicnemus. The sequence goes on along the minus strand of VFFE01007626.1, from coordinate 847,937 downwards.
TTTGTCTCTTCAATACTTGCAAATCACAGAAGCGCGTGCGAATGTTTCTAGTCACGAAGATGTGGATAAGGTGCCTCATGCTGAGGTGTGCACAAGTACATGCAACTGGATGGTGTGTAGCCTATGTGCATGTATGTATGTATGTACTACAGTCCCATAAATGGGAACAGAAGGAGAGAGATACTGTGCAAGGACCGATGAAAGGCATTTTTACATCTATGTTCCAAGAAAAAAAAAAGAGTCAGAATATGTAAAGGCAAAGGATCCAGACACAACTAACTTAAAGTGAGCTCCCTACAGCAAAGAAGGGTAGGCTAGTGGGTGGGTCAGAGAAAGTACGACAAAGCATTTTATGTTTACATGAGAAAATAAATGCTGTCGTTATAATTATGGGCCAAACTTCATTTAGCTTTTGGCTGTGAGCGTGTTCGGAAGAGGACTTGCACTCTGTGATTCCCACACAGCTGTAGCACTGGGCTGTCATTCTCAAGGGAAGAGCAAGCTCCTGGTGGAAATCACACCTGCTGGCTGTAAATAAAATTCGCAAAACTAACATCTGTCTCAGCTTTGGCATCTGTCTCTGCTCCTAGGCAGGCATGGAGGTAGGTGAAAGCACAGTCTGGACTGTCCCTGACTCCACTGGATGCCCCCCAAGCCAGGGCTGCAACAGTGTCGGCCTGGGAGGTGGGGTAATTAATTTGACAAATGCATGATGCTAGGTGAGAACTGGAAAATCCTAGTCCTAGCTCACATTTCCCTTCAGCAGGGGGACTAGAGGACTTCAAAACTTATTTGTACTGCATGTCTCTAGAAATACCATTGCAGTGTGAAACTCAGAAGTTTTACAGGCACACGCAAAACTTTTGGAGCTCCCATATGATTCCATTTCTCTTGCTACAACAGGTTGTTTTGAGGTTAGCTTCATATCATGCCCATATTTTTTTGTCGACAACTTAGATGCTGCCTAAACCTAAATATTACTTGTTTATTTCAATCTGTATCTTAATTTTTTGTCTAGAGGGTATAATCCTCTTGTTCCCTTGGGATGGTATGCACTTCTTGGTAACTGAAAGAGTTTATCCAGCATTTTCTAAAGCATATTTACCAGGACTGAGATCACAAAGGTGACTGCCTAGGTCGCCAGTTTTTGGGGCACATGGGACTGTTCAATACAGCTGACAACAGACCTGCTTTACTACAAGTAACATTTGTACTTTTCTGTATATGAAACATTGTGATGGGCAGTTTTGAGCTATGATTCCCTCCCAGCTGATTTAGAGATGCAGCCTTCTCATAGATACCATGCATACTTCATGCAGTCCATCCAGCAGAAGTGGGAGGGAGGAGAAGCGCTGCTGAGTACTTAGTCCATGAAGGCGAGGCCGTAGTGTATACAGGAAGTTTTGTGGCAGTAAAGATTCAAGAAGTAGCAAGAAAAAAATATGCAAGCTACATACAGTTAAAACAGACATGGGACATCTGAGCGGAAGGTGAGGAAGAGAAAATTTCAGTGACTACAGGACCAGTCCTGCTACTACTGACTGAAAAAAAGAGAGGCCACCGTGGGAGAAATAGCAGTCCATTGCCAATGCAATTAGCATTTATAAACCAAGCATCAGTATGGCAAGATCTCAAGTCTTATAGACGGCAGTCGAAAGGGAGCATCATCAGGAGATCCCAGTACACAAAACCATGAAAGACAGTCCAGACCAAACGGCTTCAGATTTCTTCCCTAACAATCAAAAAAGGAGGAGAGCCTCGGCTGAACTGCGTGCTGCACTGGAAGAGTTTTGATTACCGGTCAGCTGTTGAGAAGCTCAGCCGTCCTCCAGAAAGCACCGCCGAGAGACACCCAGTGGCAGCAGCCGCCCGCGCCCCGCGGAGCTGCTGCCCGGGCTGAGGGCGAGGGCGGCGGTGAACGCTGCGGGCGGGGGGAGCTTCCCCGCAAGCCTGGCTGAGGCCGGGTAATGGGACACGTAAACCTCTCCCAGACGTAAAGACCCCAGCCGCCAAGATCTCTAGACTGCCCGAGGATTAAAACCACATCCACAACAATCATTTTAGACTATTTAAGCCTGTGGTTTAATCAGCTAAGTAAACACTTCCAGTTTAAGGGGTTATGAATTACCCACATTGCAAAACTATATGCCTTTCAATCAGCTTCCGCTGCGTGTCTGTGTGTCTTCCTCTTGACATTACAACTTCTGCTTTTGTTGTCCTCTGCGCCTGTAGAACCCTCTTTGTGCTCATTTGCTAGTGTTCGCTTGTTAAAGTCTAACCTTACAATAGGATCTTGGAGTAGGCGACCCTGCCTTCTCAGCGTAAATCGTTTCCTCTACTGAATGGTTATTGTGCTTTCTTGGAGGTAAACAGGGCTCTTTGGAGATGGGCTACTTATTTGCACAGGTCAGCAAGTATTTCCATAGTGATAAATAATGATAAATAAAATGAAATAATGAGAGCTGCAATAATAAGTCCTGCCTGGACATCCTTACATAGGCAGAACTCCTGATCAAGGCAAAAAACTATTTAGAGAAAGGAATCAGAAGAAATTTCTCTCTCCCTTTTCAGTGTTGTTTTTCTCATTGGAGAAAACAGAAACCATCATGTAGATTCAGTTTCCTAGCTTTAAAGAGATTTTTGACACTTACAAAATTATCTCTATCACTCAGTATTTTTTAACTATTTAAAAGAATTGACAGATATCCATGAATAGATTTAAGGAAAATACCTGATATAAGCACATATTTTAAAATCTAATTTCTAAGAATCTATTTAAAAGTCTTTTAATACTACAAATAAAAAGGAGGGGGAAAACACAAGAGAAAATGTGGAAGCATACCCCACAATCCCATCATAATTCACTTAAGTAATTTTTCCTGAAAATTACGGCAGGTTTAATATCAGGCTGGGCTAGCTATGAGGTACTCATTCCTTATATGTGCACCTCGGAAAGCTCCTGCTGCAAAACATTTCTAAGCATGAGGATGTACTACAACAAACAAACCAACCTATCTCAATTATTAATTTCTTGTGTTTTTCAGAAAATAATCATGCCATACTGTGTTTGTATATACACTGTGACAGAGGAGAAATCAAAGACCCAAAAGCATATCTTTCAGCGCCCAGGAGAAGTTCACTGTGAATTAAGGTTTTCCAGGCTGAGGGTGCTACTTGCTGCTGTTATGTGTCACACTACAGGCAGGAGAACCTCTAACTAATGGTTTTAGCAGTTTGCCTAGACAACCTTTGCTGAAAGCCCAACCTCCACAAAGGGTATCTCTGTAGGGTCCCTTCAAATAGCTCTCTACTAGGAGAGGATAATAAGGGGAAAATCAACATGCCTATATATTGAGAAAAAAAAGAGAAAAAGACTCCAAAGAGATCTAAAGTAAAAAGAGACAAAATTCTGGGAACTGGAGGTGTGTGTGTGAAGACATTTACTTAATTACCTCAAGTAATGGCCCTACTGTACAGGAAGTGCAAAGAACCAGACCAGATCCAACGGAGAGGTATTCCAGCATAAGAGAAATTCTTGAAACAAGCAGCACACAGCACTTGAGAAATAAAGCCGATCATGGTTACTGTAATTACACAAGCTCACACTGCCCCCAGAAGGCAGCATCCCACACTTTTCCACTCTTGGTTTTTTTCTGCTGCTTCTCATTTGCCTGCAGTAACATTTATTGTGGGTAAGCGTCAAGTGATAATTGTGGGGAAAAAAATCTCAGCTTCATGTATGAAGTGATGGACTGTGAGCTAACCGTTACTATTCACAAGTAAGAAGGGCAACAAGGATAGCCAAATATATGGAACACCACTGTAACAGAGAATATTAAGTAAACTGGGACTCTTCAGATTAGAAAGGAAACAAATGAAAAGTGATGTGAAACTTGCATATAAAACAACAAGGGGATTCAGAAGAAGAAAGAAGAGAAAGCAACTGTGATAAATACCATAACCATATACTTTCCATTAAGAAGCTAGTCCTGGTATTTTCCCCTGGAATTCACCAAGCCAGGTAGCTTTAGACTTGGTAGATGAGTATCAGGCTGATAGGTCTTAGAACAACAGGGTGACATGGTCCTCCAGAGTTCCTCACATGCCTGCTGCCACCTGGGGCTCCCAAAGAGCACATCGGGGCCTGTCTTAGCTACAGAAACACACTCCTCCCCAAGTGGTCTGCCCCGGCCTCCACCAACTCATGAGCAGCACTCACCACCATTCCTACCCCGTCAGCCTGAGCCCTGAGGTATGAAGGTGGCATGGACTGGGCAGAACTGAGCTGGTACTTCCTGAAGGAGTTGGGTAAGATCTCATGATCCCGAGCAGGCTCTGGATGCTCCCTCTGGCCGGCAGCTGGGCGTGCACAGATTGGTAACAACCCTCAGCAGAGCTATGCAGCTCTTGGGAGAACCAAGGGAACCCATCCTAAGATACCAAACTGGCTCCCAGCTTCAGAGCAATTTTTGCATGATCTTCTCACTTGGTTTATATTTATTGATATATTATTTTCCTCTGAAGCCTGAAAGAGCTTTAAAGTCTTTTCCAACCTTCCCCTCTGCAGAATACACACATCTACAGTAATGCAACTCCCTTTGCTGTTTCCTAACAGGCTTAAAATGTTGAATTCTGGTCCCACAAGACACTTTGCTGTAAACAGGCCTACTGAATCTACCGTTCAGTAATAGCACAAGCAGCACTGTTGAAACAGTAAAGTGGAGTGATCCAGAGGGATATGTCATATGTCAGCTGGGTGCGATAAAGACTAGAGCAATATGAGAAGCCCAACAGCAAGTTGGTCGGGGGTCCTGCATGTGGGTCAGGACAAATACAGGCTGGGCAGAGAATGGATTGAGAGCAGCCCCCAGGAGACAGCCTTGGGGGTGTTGGTTGATGAGAAGCTCAACATGAGCCAGCAATGTATGCTCACAGCCCAGAAAACCAACCACATCCTGGGCTGGATCAAAAGAAGAGTGGCCAGCAGGTCAAGTGAGGTGATTCTGTCCCTCTACTCCACTCTTGTGAGACCCTACCTGGAGTACTGTGTCCGGCTTTGGGGCCCCCAACATAAGAAGGACATGGAACTGTTGGAGAGTGTCCAGAGGAGGATGACAAAGATTATCAGAGGGCTGGAGCAACTCTCCTATGAGGACAGGCTGAGAGAGTTGGGGTTGTTCAGCCCAGAGAAGACTTGACTCTGGGGAGACCTTATAGTAGCCTTCCAGTACCTAAACAGGGCCTACAGGAAAGATGGGGAGGGACTGTTTGTCAGGGAGTGTAGTGATAGGATGAGGGGTAACGGTTTTAAAGTCAAAGAAGATAGATTTAGATTAGATATTAGGAAGAAATTCTTTACTGTGAGGGTGGTGAGACACTGGAACAGGTTGCCCGGGGAAGCTGTGGATGCCCAGTCCCTGGAGGTGTTCAAGGCCAGGTTGGATGGGGCTTTGAGCAACCTGGTCTAGTGGGAGGTGTCCTTGCCCATGGCAAAGAGCTTGGAACTAGATGATCTTTAAGGTCCCTTCCAACCCAAACCATTCTGTGATTCTGAGTACCTTCCATACACCCGAAGAGCGATGGAAACACTCGGATGCGAGTGCGAAACCCACTCGATGATACCCGACACGCCGCGGGGGCGGGAAGGGCGCTTGGGACCGGGGCAGGCCGTGCCCGGAGGCGGCCGCCAGGGGGCGCCCCCGTCCGGTGTCCACCGCCCCTCGGCCCGGCCGGCGCCGGGGCGGAGGGAGGCGGGGCCCGGCGGGGAGCGGAGCCCGGGGAGCCCGCCGGGCTGTGGCGGGGCTGGCTGCTGCTCCGGTGCGGACAGAGCCACAAAAGGAGTTGTTTCTATGGGTAGGGTATTCAACATCTTATAGCGACTTTTTCTGAGTAGTACTTTGTGTCCCTATCAGTCTGTGAAATCTTACTCAAAAAGTTTTAAGGACACAACCTGTTAAAACTTGTTCAAAGATTTACACTGACAGAAACATTTAAAATAAGATCACTGGGTTTATGCAGGCTGTACAAATTATGGTGGTTTGGATTTTCTGCTGTCCTAACAGCAGCTCATGATTCCTGTAAATCTAAAATGGGAGCTCTGTCCCGGTTCAGACCGTAGTGCAGAGGATGCCACATAAGGTTTGGCATGGCTCTGAGGTCTAAGACGGAACGGCTGGGTGTGGTGCTTGCCTTCCTCAAATCACCGTTCCTCACAGTCTAATTCCCGCAATGTCCTGGCAAGTAATTAACAAATCCAATCAAAATTGGGAATCTCCTGCAAGACACTTAATTGCAAACTCAGTGAGAAGGAGGAATTGATGATCAAAGAGCAAAGGGATAATACAACATGAGACACAGCACATTTCTGTGACAACATCCGGTTTAAACGTAACACAGGCTGTGAGAGCTCATCATTCTTGAAAAGTTATTTTCAAATAAAGGTTCTGTTTGTGAACTAAGGCACCTTGCAAGAGTTGTGACCAGTAAGACAAGACCAACGCCATCAGATAATTTACATTCATAAATACAGGCCTGGAGCTGTCAGATTTTCAGTTGCTGGGTCCATGGTGGCCTCAGACAAGCCTTACACTTCTTGCTTCTCTCTCATTATTTGCAAGATGATGATAGCACTTATCACTCCTATAAATCACATACAGGGCTATGACTGACAACTGGTATATAAAGAATGAAGACTTGTTAACAGTCACTGAAGTTATGCCAACTAAGAACCCCACAAATTCCTTCTGTTCTTGCTGTGGGTGTATTCATTTAGCTAATGAATATTAGTGCATGACATTAACCAGACAAACCTGTAGACAGTAAGAAATGAATACAATGCAGGGCGTGCATCCCTCTCAGCAATCCATGATTAATACTTGTTTCTACTAGAGTTTATGCTTTTCATAAACTCCAGAATAATAAGCCCCAGTTTGTTCAGGGGATTTAATTTTTCTAGATCCAGTACTCTGGAGGTCGTGGTTCTCCAGGTGGCTTACAAAGGACAAACAAAAAATTGGGAGAAAATCACTTTTGCTGTGTTTTGAACCTAAATGTGCATCCCCATTGCAAACAGGAGGAGGGGCTGTTGTTTGCAGTTTAGAGTTCCCAGGGCTGTTTGCCTTGGCCAAGAGAAATGTTTACTACAGCTGTAATATGTTACGTGCTGTTGGTTTTAATTGCTTTTCAAAATGTGAAGACAACTGTGATATTTGGAAGAGACGGGTGAGCTGCACTAATAAGCTCTATTCTGCAGCAGATCTAGTTCACACTGTGCCATGCAGGCTTCTCTGCAGAGTTTCGCCAGTTCCATGGGGAGTAGGGAAGGAAGGATCTCAGGCATGTCTTACCCAGCCAAAGAAGTGAGCCTGATTAACTGTTTATCTTGGAGCTGTATCAACAGAGGCCTGTGTCCTTTCGTATAAGAACCTACAGTAAAAGCAGCTAGCTATAGCTACGGAGCTATGGAGCTACTGCATTAACCCTTACTATGAGTAAAAGCAACAGCAAACATCAGATTTGGCAAAAGTTATTTGGTCCAGTTGAGAACTGTCTTGGGAATTAGTGACTTAGTACTTGTGTTAGAAATGGGTAGCCAGCAATGCACCTTGGTTGAGTGCTCAGAGGGGTTCCTCAAATCTTTGGAAACACTCCAGTTCTAGGCTAATATCCATCTGGAGGCTGTTCCCAAAAGATTTCAGACCCTGGTCCCGGCTGGTGATGTACAAAGGAAATTCATTGCTTCCTTCTGCTGGGCAATTGGTATTCTGGGATTTTGACTCACCTAGAAGTGGGTTGGAGGTGCAGCTGGGTGCTCTTGAGTGATGGGAAATGGTGCAATTTGCTTCATCCAGCCGCTTGGAATTCAGATGCGTAGGCTTCTTCCTGGGGCTTGTGTGGAGTCTCAGCCCCAAACGTGGAGTGTGTTTCTCACTAGCAAGAGATGAGCCAAATGAGAATGACATGTCAGAGGGTTAGCAAGATTTGCTTCAGCAAAGCTGTACCGCACAGACCCCACAGCCAGGGGTTTCTTTATTTTTTTTTTTCCATCTGTGAGCAAACCTAGCAGTAAAATCAGAAAAAAACATCAGCAAGGCAACTAGTAGAAACTGGCAGATTCAAACAGAGCAATGGAGCAAAGCTACTGCTCTCATCCTGCCACTCCTGGATAACCGGATGATTTACAATAAAACTAGATGTTAACAGGATTTTCAGTCGTGGCTTCCAGTTTCTATTCCTCCATAAGAGCTAGATGTGACTTCTCTGTACACAAGGTGCTTAGCTCAAACTGCGGCACCAGAAGTTACACCTCTATTTAGAAGTACAAGTGCGTCACAAATACAGACTGATTTTCAGAAATGCTTGAGCTCCCAGTAATTTCAAAGCAAGCTGTGGATGTTCTGTATCTCTGGGGAAAAAACAAAAATAAAAATCCGTCTGCTTTCATGTGCCAAATATTCATTCTTGGAAGACTGACCTCACACATGCTGGCTCGCCTCTCGTTTGACCTCTCTGAGACCTGTTTTCCTCTTCTAGATTATGTAAATAATAATGATACCTCTCCTTATAATTTGGCTGAATAATACTATGTAAATATTCGATATGATTAATTGCTGTCTTCCTCACGCATCAGGAATAGGCAGATCATTAATTTCACCATTTCTAAATATTTTGGCTTTTGAACTGTTTTAATTTGACAAATGGGTTGTGCTGAAAAAACCTGAAGACTTGCAGTTACATACCTTGGTGAAATTATAGCCAAAGCCATAGCCTTACTGATATGAATATTGTCGGCCAATAAACAAGCACTTTGGATTTCTTTGCATAAACAACTAGATGCAGGTCTGAACAAACAGAGACCAGTCCATGCCGGCCACCTTCACCACCCAGTCCCAGGTGCCAGTGCGACAGGAGACCGTGCAAGTTCTACCTGCCAGGGCCCTGCGTGCAGCTCCCCTGCCCCAGGGTTTAGCTGCCTGTGCTCCAGGTCTGGGCTGGCAGGGCTCAGCTGTTGCTTCTCTTCAGGAGCGGCACTGAAGCTGTGTTGAGGGTAGGCATGTCCCTGGTCTCACACCTCCCTGCCCTGCTGAGCTCCTGGCCTGACCTCAGATGTGCCACTACAGGCTCATCTGGCAGCCAGGTGCTTGGCTGCGGCCGGTTATCCTCTCTGTGCCTGCTCTGCTTGCCGTGCTGGCCAACAGCGGTCCAGCCGCTGCGGGCACAGCCCTGCCTGCCCTGGGGTGAGTCCCTGCTGCCAGCTGCCCTCCCTGGGGCTGCATCTGCCCCTGCTTCTCCCTGGCACCCCAGGCTTCCAAGCAGCCCTATTCCCTCCTTACAAAGGGGTCAGAGATGCAAGAAAAAGGGTTCCCGATTATTTTTTATCTTGGACAAACAAATCATAGAATCATAGAATGGTCGGAGCTGGAAGGGACCTTAAAGATCATCTTGTTCCAACTGCACTGCCATGGGCAGGGACACCTCCCACTAGATCAGGTTGCAAATATATTTGACTGGTTTGGGTGAGCAGAAGGCACTCATACTTCTATACCTATGATCATAGGATCATAGAATCATAGAATCATAGAACGGTTTAGGTTGGAAGGGACCATGATGACCTAGCTTAAACTTTATTGTGAATTGATCCAAAAATTTGTGTTTAGATGGAAGATTTTCTCAGAAACTCTGCTCTTACAAGGCAGCTGCCTAGCTGATCCTCTCAAGTGAACAAACTATATCTTGGAAATACACAACAAAACTTCCAGTAATCTAACACGGGGACTGCTGAGTGCCTTCAGCACACAATCACACCACCAGCTCCTCGACGCACACAGCTAGCCAGCATGCTGCGGCATCTGTAGAGGTGTAGTGTGCACAACCCCTGACTCACCGAGACAGCCCAAGTCAGTCTGAAACAAACCTGCCTTGCCCATTACACTGCTAATAAATGCACCTCCCTGGCATCTGGGCTGTATTGGCCTGCCTTTGCTAAGGCGGACGGAGCGATGCTAATGAACACCAGCCGGCATTCACCTGGTGTCGTCCAATCCCAGTTAAAACATCCTCAGGACAGAAAGCAAAGTTGTAACTCACTGTTGTAGGCAATGCCTTATATACCATTTAAAGAAGAAAAGACAGGTGGAAAAGCCTCTTCACTGGCTCAATAAAGAGATACTTATTGTCACTATACTGCAGAGAGGTAAGATTCAAAACAAACTGGCTACCAGCTAACCATTTAGACATAGACACTTAAAAATGTTTGTCTTGTGTTTGTACGGTAATTAGCACAATGGGGCTTTGATCTATAATCAGTGTTCCTACGGCTACTCAGTAGCTGAGGCATTTAAGAGATATCAGAAAATTGCCCAGTGCAACTGGCAGATAACCTCACCAGTTGTCACAGGGCAGACTAAGGACTGCATAGGACAGAGATGATAATTTTGAAAGAAAGTTAGAGGCACAATGGTAGGATAGTTTTGTGCTGTGCTTACACCCTACAAAATCTGAATAAAAAAAGAAAGGTTTTGAATAGTTGCTCTGTTTTAAAAAACAGACATTAATTACCATATTAACCTAAAGGGAGAATGATGGAATCTAGAATGAGCTTTGTTTTTCCAAGTAGCTTAACTTAAGAAAAAGCTAGACTTCTTTTGGCTAAATACAGTAGTCAAGAATCAAAACTTTACAGTATTAATGGTGTAACCCAAAGCAAAAAATATGTTATTTCAGGCCCATGTGTACCTGTAATACACTGAAATAATCTCGGCCATTGCATGATGATTGATTACTGAGATTTTCCATATTATTAGTTTTACTCTGATTCACTAATTTTCTGTATTTATACTTTTATAACACATTTTGGTGTTTCTGAGGCTAAACATTTTTTTTCCGGTGTCTTGTCTAACTAGTCATAGCTGAATGATGTGACCGATTAAAAATGGATTACGCTGCATGGGGTATTTCCATTATGTCTTTAGCCTCTGCCTAATAGCACTGTTTTTCTTACTACAAAATATTTTAGTTTCCTTGAAGAAGTCCAGTGACAGAGATGAAAACAAAGATTAAATTATCCAAACACAGATGCTCAAAAGCAAACAAACAAGAACCTCAATATAAGGATCCTTAGAAAAGTAATGACTTAATTTGCTGGAGAACAAATATTAAGGATATCAGATTAAGGGGACATGCTGAGTCTCCGATTTTGTCCCTAGTTATTGAAGGAAGCCACTTCATAAAAGCCTGTTTCTTAAAATGACCGACTTTCTTTGTGAAACAGCAACAGGCTTTTTGTGTCATTTCATCATTTGGGAAGGCACTCCAGACCAATAGTTATGAACATCAGAGAACTCCTTTCAATTTCCAGCTCAAACATACTCACAGCCACTGGACGCTGTCTGTACAGTCTGTTCCAGGGGTTCCCCTAAGTGACATTTCTTGCATAAATAGCTTCTGCCATGTAAACGTACATCTTTTCCATCTGGAGGATGGTCATCTTTGTGACCTAAATAATTCTTCAAATCTCTTCAAACAGTAGTGTGCCCTTCACTCATTCAGTGCCCAGCTTCCTACAAACTCACCTATACATACCCTTGTTTGCTACTTTTTGTTTCCTTGGGTCCTCTGGTCTTGTCTCTGTATTTTTTAGCTTTTTGCCTGAGTAAACACTGCATAGTGTTAGCAGAGTCACCAGCCATGTGCAAAGGAAGGAAGGAAGCCTCCTCCCAGACTTCAGCTGTACTCTAGGCCTTTATCCTCCTCTCACAGAAGAGAAGCTGCAGCATGTGAACAGTGTTCACCCAGGGAAGAGATCTTCAACTCAACAGACCGACACTTATTGAGCCTTACAGACAGAGAAGTCACTGCTAATATTTCTGATAATAATCAGAATTTGCAGTTACCTGCATTAAAAGATCATGTTTTAAGATGATGATTCAGGGAATTAATTTGAATAGATTTGGTTGGCACTGAAACTAAATAATGTCTCTACAAAACATCGCAAGAATCATAAAGGCAGACAAACCTTAAATTAGTGGGCTGGACATTTTAAACAACCTGACAGTAAGGAAGGTGCTTACAGCCAACATGTGAGTCAGTGGCAGAGCTGGTAATAAAACTTAGCTCTGCAACCCATGAATCAAGGGTCCCTCTGAGGCATAAAACTGGCTTCTACAGTAAAGCAGCTTATGCATGTTTTCAGGGCGAGAGAAGAGATGGGAAACTATGCTGATCACCTAACTCTCAGTTACCAGCCAGGTCAAAAGTCAGGATGCCAAACTGGGTAGATCAAATACTTTCATCTATGATGACACTCCTGTAAGCACGTGGAATATATAGCTGTCTTAACAGATTCTGTAATGGACTAGACCTCTCGTTATCCAGGCAACTTGAGTAGGTGTGTCATTTATAAGTAGGTATCTGTGAATTTCCCAGTTGATCAAAAGCAATTTTTTATTAGCTCCTCAGCATTCCCTCATTCTTGTCTTAGCCTGAAGAAAAGGAAAACCCCACACTGACACATGAGAGAGCAGGAAAACAGGCACAACAGAAAGCCCAGCATTGCTTAATGAGTTGGGAAAGGAATGAGAATACCTGTCTTGTAGCTTTTTGTTTACAAGGTCCTTCCTCCGACACTACTTAGAGCGTATGCATTTGCCCTGCTTTTCCAATTATCGGGCACCAAGCAACCAAGGAGTAGATTCAAGCAGGATGCTGAGGGGGGTAGTTTTTAATGTCCACTGTGTGTATATGAATAGGATCCATGTCCCCCTGTTTTGTCTAAACTTACATTGTCACCTTTAGGTATAAGCTAACTTTACATTAACCAGATTTAAAGTGACCGAATCTGTTTACACTTGAAGCTGCAGCAGCTTCATTAAATGGGTTCAGTACTAACTAACTGTACCTCTCTGCTTACTTACCTTCTCCAATACAGATATTCCGCAATAAAGTAAAACACCATAAATGTAAAATGATTGAACACCATGAATATGCTCTTTGCATGCCCATGTCCTAAGGCACTTTCTGCCTTAGGAAAAGAAAAAAAGAACTGAAAAATACCCTCACAATTCATTATGCATTAAAGAATTTCAGTGACTCACTCGTTTTAAGAGTATGATCCACAGATGGTTGGTCAAATAGGTAGGCATTCCTTCTCAAAGGCTGATATGGTATGAAAAATTACTTAATCACACTACAGTAGCTTCTGAATGCAACTGTTGTTGCAGCAGCCCATAACCTTTCTTTAGTTCTATAGGAACATCCTAACCCTCACCACAAACAAATACAAGGCCTGAGAACAGGTGTAAAGATAAATTAGTTAAATAAATAAAATTGTAAGTAGCTGATCATTTGAGCACAGAGATTGTGGTTTCTCTGGAGTCACTCAAGCCACTGTCAGTAATGAAACTGGAATGCAATATCACATAGCATGTGAATCAGCACTGTCAAACATGTTCACCTTTACACTAACAGTTGTGTACAAAGGTGCTAGCTAGCCTGCAGCCAGAGTTTCTCACTTTCCACAGAAGAAAAGGAATCATTCATTCCTTTTCTCATTAGAAATATCCTTCCCCGGTAACATTCAAGCCCAAATTTCAATTTCAGATAAGCTAAAGCACACAGAGTGTTGATGTGGCTGAGTCCTATTTCCTTACAATTCCATAAACAGTTTTCAGGAATAGATTTGGATCAAATTATCTGCACCACCAACTTTCTTCCCAGCAGAGTAGAAGGTGGGAGTACACCTGGTCTTCTGGTTTGGGAGCTCCAAATATAGCTAGCACATTACCAAATATTCAGCATATTATGATATACTGCTACTCTATATTCCTGAAGCTCCAAACAGAAGAATGTACTTGCAATACATCTGTGTCTTCCCATCTGCAACAAACTAGCTCCTTGAAGGCTAAACACTACTTAAGGGAGGAAGGAGATAAGCCATCCTATAAAGGAAGCCTTTAATCAGCAATAAATACAACGAAGGAAAGTAAGATCATCCTGTTGGAAAGCAGTGTGAAGGGAAACATGGAACCATTTCCTCCTAAAACCACACACTCACCATGCTGTTCATTACCAGGACAAGTATTTAGCTGCAGCTGCCCAGAGTCACATTATCAGTCACATTACAAGGTGAGATCAACTCCTACTATTTTCTGTAGAACTCATGCAAAAGCTTGATAGGAACCAAGCTGGAGGTGAAGATGCTTGATAAGTCAGGAGAGAGCTTCCAAAGATGCACCTGCAGTTTCGTGCTTTTATCCCAGCTATACTCATGCCATAGACAACAGAAATCTATGCAAGCCAGGTATGGCCACTTTACCTATCAGTTCTGTGAGCAGTACCAGAGAATCGAGCAGGAAATGCACTGAGAACTGGCAGGAAGAAAGGCCATCTTCCTGTTTAATAAGAATGCTGCCTGACCCAAACACTTTATTCAAGAGCCTCATGGCTGCAGAGGTTAAAATGCCCCAGAGACGGAAGGACACTGAATAACTTAGGGTTTGGCAAATTCACCTCCTGAACGTTGTTGGTTGCCAAGAAAATTCATTCTGACTCACAAGAAGCCATATGTATTGTTCCATGAAAGGATATGAATATGTGTAGTATTTGCATTGATGGCCCTTAAAAGCAGTTAAAAATTTCCAGCACTTTTAGTAGATTTCTATCTGTCCTGAAGAATTGTTCCGGTTTGCAGAGGAGACCTCCTTAGGCTCTCTGAATGCCACTTGTTCAAAAAGACCTGGCGGTTAGCCTGCCTGGGAAAAAGAGCGCAAAAGCACGGAAGCGGAGGTGACCTGGTAATGTGTCAGCAAGGAGTGGCAGGCCTGAAAAAGACAGTACAGAGCCAAAATGGGATAGAGGCATACAATCAAAGGCTACTTTGCTAAAACAGTTCTGCCCTGCAGAGCTCTTTTTTTCAATCCTGTGCAGCAGGAACCCTGAAGAAACACAACCTGACCTTCCCAGGGCTGATGCTTGATGATTGACAGTGCTGTTGACACAACTATCAGATTATTTCATCACAAAATCTAGCCCCTTAATGCTAAATTTAGTTCTTAATTATTTCAGAGAATGGCTGACTAAGGATCTGCACACGTGTTTGTCAAAAACGTTTACAAAGGGAACAAAACCAAGCCTTAGCAGCATGGATGTTCAGGCTGTCCTCTGTTAAAAACACCTTTGGCTTTGCATGTCTAAAATACCTTCTATCTTGGACAGCGGCATGCTCTTCACATCATCTTTAGTCAAACTACACAGCATGTCTCGGTGGTAAGTAAGCTTTATAGTCCACTAAATGGATATGTACAGTGAGGAACAGAAAAATTCTGACTTAACCTAAAGCAAGAAAACAAGACAGTAGCAAACAATTTAGTTCCAGATGATAACATTTTCCTACTTTGCTTGATGTTAGTCTTTTAGGTTAACTAGCAGAACTCTTCAACTCTGTCTCCAAAAACAAATCCCTTTGTTCCATATGTGTAGGACCTTCCCATTCTACACTGGCCAGGCTGGAAACCATAGGCTTCTCGCCATTTAAAAAAAAAAAAAAAAATCAAACTGTTAAGTTTCATAGAAGTTGTCTGCGTGTCACAAGTTTCTGTTTCCCCCAGTTTCATGCTTTGAACAAAATTTTAAAATCACATCCAATGAGGATATGTCCCTTGCATCTGATAACTTATCACTTCCCTGGAGCTCATGCTCCAGCTGTTGATGTCTGTCTGCATAAGGACTCAAGCACGCTAACAGTATTTGAAAGGGAGACCAGGTAAATGGCCAAAACACACCATAAATGGCCAAGACACACCAATATAAAGCAGGGATCAAAGAGGTATCTGCATCCCCTCAAAAGCTGGAAGAGAGAAAAGATTTAAGAGTCCTTCTCTCTTACTGGCGTGGACACTAGGGGAGGACTGCCCAGATTAGGAGCCCAGAAACATTGCCGCTCTTTATAAGTAAAGGACCTCAGCCTAATTTTTTGCTGAGAATTCACTGCTTGTTTTAATGTGCCCACAAACTATTTGGCAGCAGCACAAAGGTTTCTTCAGACAGCTGTGGGATATTACTGAGCACTTCATGCTCCTAGCAATGCAGTAATTCCCTAACCACTGTATAATTAAGGGCTTTGTTGAGGTCCAGAGACATATTTGTGCATTTGAAGTGCTGCACCTTGTTTCATAGGTCAGACTGACACGCACGGAGAAAAAAAGCCTAATTTCTAGCCAAAATTTTATCTGCAACGGTGGATTCTTTAATAGTGCTTCATAGCTGCTGGAGGTGTAGTCCATCCCCAACCTGCTCCACTTGTCCTCGCCTTGGAACATAACCATTCTCTACATTTGCTTTTAGTCACCATTAAAGCCCCAGTGCTCAGTTAGAGAACTGACTTGGCTCTCTCAAAATCAGAGCAGCTAAACATCGAGTCTTTTGTTCTCATCGCCCTGTGAAAAGAGAATGAAATTCCTGAGCGGATGATTCTATCTTATTTGATCATCATTTATAATTTCTTCCTTTGTTTCCTGTCACGGATTTCCCTGGGAAAGAAACAAAGAAGCTTTCCCTGCCTGGTGTGCGATTTCCCTGCCCTTCTGCTGACAAGCCAAATGGTTGGTGCTGACTGGTGATAATATTACACTCTATGCAAGAGGCAAAGGGGAAATGACCTGTCAGCACTCAAATAATAAAACTTGCAACTGCCACATTTCACTGCTGATGACTTATTTGTATTTCTGTCTTTTTAAAGCCTTTTTCACCCTGGAAAATCCTGAAGAAATTTTAAGATACATTCAGGAATTAAAGGCTGATTCTACCAACTTTTTGTCATGCAGGTGCTTCACGAAAATCTGCACTAAAATCATGGGGATGACTCATACGAATGTCTTCAGAGGCAAATATCATTATTCTATTCTAAGTAGTAAGTACATTTACCGAGTGCACCATATGCATTGTCTGCAAGATGGGAGGTTACATCTGTAAAACAGGCATCAAGAGAGCTGATAAAAATTTTAAACAACTTGAGTGACAAACACAGGTCACCTTCAGATGCTTAACTTGTTGTTATAAGTGCCACTTCATGTTTC
This sequence comes from Burhinus oedicnemus, assembly GCA_008921705.1. Lineage (NCBI taxonomy): Eukaryota > Metazoa > Chordata > Aves > Charadriiformes > Burhinidae > Burhinus > Burhinus oedicnemus. The sequence goes on along the minus strand of VFFE01007626.1, from coordinate 830,868 downwards.
ATGTCCCAGCAACATAAAGATATGAGAACTACTTGAGATGCTATCAATCCTCTGCATTTTTCCAGTTCTGCTCCTTTCATGTACAGATATTTCAGAAGATTTAAGGAATTCTGGCTCAAGCTTTGATATATGTAGACAGAAAGATAAAATATTGTCTAAAAGGATTTCAGATGAGTTTTCCAAAAATCTCACACATAGAAAAAAAAGGAAAAATAAAAAAAATATTTTGTAATCAGAGACTGGCATGTTAAATAAAACTCACAAGGCAGTATAATAGAGAAACGATATTCTGGGCAAGTATGGGCTTTCCAACCTGCTGGTATAGTAGAAACTATAGACTGACTTTTCTACAGTGACTAAAATCCCTTGAGGCTTAATGTAATTTAACCTGCTTTTCTTAAGGAAGTATGTTCAATGTAGGTTTTGGCAACATTTTATTTTTCACACATGGTGAATTAACCAGCAAAACATCCTGCCCTTTCTCACAGAGATGAAATAAACTGTATGATTTTCCATGAGAGTTTTTCTCCTCAATAGAAGATTTGGGGAAAAAAAAAATAGAAAAAAGAAAACACAGAGCAAAACCCAATCTAATCTCCATTGAAAACATGATGTCTGGTACAATATTCATTCTTATGGGAACTGAAATGAGATACCAACTTCTAAAAGATTTTTTGGGCGGGAATTTGCATATCCATTGTATCTGCAATTTCGTGTGTTTTTCATAACCATAAGTGCCTCCACTGACTAGGATGACTTAAAAGCTTCAGTCACTCACTACTCCATGTCTTTCTGGCCTATAAAGGAGGTTGGGTAAGAAAGGCACAGGGCTGAAACTCATGGCATTCCCAGAAAACATTTCTGATTCTCTCATGGATGTTCTGCAAGACATCTGGCAAGTCAGTGTCAACCTGCTCCAAAATATAACTCTGATTTGGTTTATGCATCACCTTTCCATCTATGAATGAAGAGAGTGCCGTTTTAGAATAGAAAGTCTTCAGAGCAGGGCGGGTTGTTGTAAATTTCATGGCAGGTTGGAAGCTTGATTTCAGCACTGGCCTCCAGGCAAAACCTTAAAGGTAATGCAAGAGATAATAATAAACTTTGCTGCAGCTTCCCTGTGAAGCACCTGGGTGCTATCAGTGATCATTATCTGACTCTCTTGTCTGTTTGATGGCTACTGCATTGCTTGCAAAGTGCTAAGAGTTAAATCTAATGATGGTAGTTTTCATATACCCACATGAAAAACAGTAAAAAATTTTGGATAACTGATAGCAAAACAGGTGTCAAAGGCCTCTGATCAAGTCCCATACCTCTCCAGTGGAACAGTGCTACAGGGTATGCAGTTGTTAATGGAATTTTTGAAGATCTGTCCAGAATAGGAGAGGCAAGAGTTCCAATTTTGCTTCCCAGTGAGTAGTGACACTTGGATAAGTGGAGCCTGCTTCAGTGCAAAGGAAGATGCTAAGCACTTAATAGAATGATTTGCATGCTAGCCTTTTATTGTCTTGTCCTTCTTCTGTGTTTCCTGTCCTCTAGATGCATAAGTAATAAGTAAGTTTTTCTGGGTCCTTGTACCATCAAAAAATCAGACTTCCCTTCCAAACAAGTTGTTCGGAAGTGGTCAGGCAGAGTGAAGCTGGAAGAACAATGATGGCTGGAACTATAGGCTGAAAACACCTTTGAAACATGGTTGCACCCAGAGAGAAGAAAAGACCTAGGGACTGCCATTCAAATAACTAGATCTGGAGAGGTCTGAAAGACTTCTATGTCTGTAATATTGCTTCTTCTAACTCCAGAAGGTGCGGATAGAGTGATTCTGGTGTAAGATGGTGTATACAAAAACTGTTGGTGTTCCAGTTTAAAATAAATGTGCTATATTATTTTAAATTATCTGTATATAAAGTCAGTTTTCAAATTCTCTGCCATCCACCTTCAAAACAGATACAGCATATCCTCTTAAGTACAAGGAATCAAGAACTGTTAAGTAGATAATGATCTCAACATGAATGTGCTTGTAGCAGCAAAACCAGTTTCTACAGGGCGATGGACATTCTGTGGGTGCTGCCATTGAATATTGTAATTTTCATGCGATTGTTAACATGGGAGCCTCCCCACCCTCTGGTAGCTTGCTGAAAACAGATGTCACATGATACTCAGATACTTAGTTGATTTTTTACTTCTATTTCAAGATACTTCCCTTAGTTCAAGTCTGGGCCAAAAGATAGTAAAAACCAAGTTTTTTCAGATTTAGGAAATTAGTATGCTTTATCTTCCACTATGGAAGATGCTTTCTGTGTGACTTTTTCATGCAGCTCAGTGATCAGGCAATGGAAACATCAGGCACAAATTAATTCTTATTCTCTTTTGGTGACAGTCCCACCTCCAAGCTGTGATGGCCATGCCTTTTCTGGGGTCACTGAAAGAGCAAGCCTTGCAATGTCAGCCTTCACTGATGACTGGGTATCGTATCCACACGCATGCTCACATTGCTGCACATTCTGTTTCTTCCCTTAAGCTTTGGAAGTGCTAATGAGAAGCTGAAGTGCTGTGCCCTAGCCAAGAGTATGTAAATCCCAAAGAGTTCAGGTTCTAAATAAGAAAGGAAAAGTAAAGAAAGTAGTGGGTGAAAGGAAGCATTGGTAGCTCAATTTGAAAGATGAGACTCAGATTGAAGAGACATTAAAGGTCAGTTTCAAGAGGTACATATACACAGCAAGACCTTCAGAGGTAGCTAGACTCGTTAAATTCTTCATTTATTCAGTGAAAGAGAGTTACCTGCCAGTAGGGTCAAGTTCCAAAAGACAGTTCCTCTACATCCGTAACTGGAAGTCAAATCTGAGGCAGGTTAAAATCAGAACACATCTCTTGCACCTGTGAAAAACAGCAGCTTAATACAGTAACTGGCTTTGGAGGTAGCTATGTGGTGCTGTGCCTTATGCTGTACAGCAAATACTCTGGCTGGCTAATTATCTCCAGCTGCATTAAGCCACATCTCTTGCAGTACACCACCATTCTCTTCCTGGAGAAGACCCAGTGTCTTTCCTCCTTAAGCTTTAGCAAGCTATAGTTTTATTATTAGAAAACATCTGGGCCCATGTGTATTACAGCATTGTTGCTATGGGCTAGCTAGTCAAATCAATATACAGTCCAAAAGGAAACCAGTAGACGTCTATTTTCTGGCTACTTTGATGTGTGTTGAGTTCATGTAAGAATCATCCCAGGTTCAAGATGGAAAATCCTAAGTACTCTGGAATCCCTTGAAACTCTCAGCTTTCAACTATCTGTATTCCTTGTCTGATTAATTCTTGTATCTTCTTATCATTCCTCCTCACCTCACCAGCATCCTACAGATACTGGATATTAGCTCCAGCCACAGCTCTACAACTGTGGGTGAGCCTGATTGCATTGACACCTTGCAAGAAGTCAGTGGGAGAGTCTGTCTGCCTCTTCTCAGCAGGCTCTGCTATCTCTGTACCACACCACCCATTCGTTCTGTTTCCCAGGGTGGCACCGACTGACTTGCCTTATATTTAGCTACAGCAAGTCTCATGATGTTTCAAAATGTCCTCAGGTAAACTTACTAACTCCTCTGTCAAACCTATGAGTCAAGCCAGACAGCTTCTACCGTCTCACACACTAAAAAGAAGGTTAGTCCTTAATAGTCTTTTCTGATCAGAAAAGCCTGTATATTAGATGAGACAACCACATACACATCTGCTTGTTTGAGCTTTTCTCAACCAAACAACCAATAAGCCTCCAATAACCAAAGGAAAGGAATACACAGAGCTGCAATACTCTACACTGCAAAGAGAAAGTGGATTATAAGGCCTCTTCTTTAGCTAGATCTCAGGACACAGGACAGACATCCTAAAAGTCAGAATTAACTTCTCATTGCTAGGGTGCCTTCCACAGACAGCCAGAGCCAGAAAAAGAGCTACAATCCCAACAGGTTCCCAAGATGTACCAGTAGAGAAGGCAGGATTTCTGTATAGGTTCCATTATGTTACCATTGTCTTCTCTCCCCACAACCCTGTAATCTCAGTTCTCTTCACAGAGATACAGATAAAGATACCTTGGATGTACCGACTTCCATGACACTAGAGATTGGATGTTGCCAGGATCAAGGATCAGCTTGGCCAAACAGACTGAGCAATGAGGGCATCTGTGAGAGATCTGCTAAAAGGCAGCTGCATCTGTGGAACAGCTAACACCAAGTAGGAAACAAAACCATGAAGAGCAGGTGTAAGACTTCCTCTCTCCTGGATGTGGATCCCAGCTCATTTATCTTTTTCCCTTCACCCGTGCCTTGCCTGTTTGTGTTATCATTTCACATAACCAAGAAAGAGGTGGGGGTTCATGAAAAGCAGGGTACCTGGGATGCAGTTGACTGGAGAAATGCAGTGAAGTGTCTATGGAGCAAGACAGAGGATAAGACCATTTCCTTCCTTGATGGATCAATCCCACTTGCTACCCATCCCTCTCTATGTACTCCTTAGGGAGGTGGCTGGTGTGTCTATATTCAAACTGAGCTCTGCAAAAGCCAGCATGAGCAGCTTTCTGCAAACCACTCTCTTGTTTCGTGTATGCGTCACTGAGCTCTGCTTTCATCACAGCCCACTTTCTTTCCAAAGAGCTCTCAGCCCCTCCACTCCCAACTGGAGACAATGATCTGCACTCTCCTCTGCTCGCACTCTGGGGATGTCTCCAGATTCACAAACCTCTTCAGCTCCCCCCTAGAGCCTTTGAGGAGTCCTTCCTCAAAGTTCACACCGCCTATTTAATTGTTAACTCCTCTCATCTGGATGTGAGGCATCTCTGCATTAGTACATGTTCATTATTTTATTATTTGCTTTCCTGTTTTGCTCATAACTTTCAAAACAGTTTCTGAAAGATTTGGCATCTCTGTTCCCTGTCTACCTTAATGGGGACTTTGACTTGTGATGCTCAAACAGGCAAAAATCCCCTTGTGAGACTCAGGCATGTTTTCACAATCATTCTGCCTGCCTGACGGGTGTTGAGAAACATCTCAATTACAGTGTGCGCAAGTGCTCTGTAAGAGCAAACGACTCCCCAGCTTTCTCTAATGTGTTAATAGGTCTACTATAACTGTAAAAGGGAAAAAGCTCAACAGGAAAGGCAGATATGATCAGTTCCTTCCTTGGTCAGTCTCATTGACTTCAGCTCTGCCACTCTGAGCCACCAAAGGCAAGAGGGAAGGGAATTCAGAGGAAGTAAGCTGGGGCAATGAGCTGCACAGTACATGCCCAACTTACGTGTTGCAGAACGAGACATAGGCCCAGGCAAGTCAGAGCATCACTCAGGCCTGTGAACAGCAACTGGGTGTTGCCAAAGTCCAAAAGCAGCTGCAGGCAGGTCTGTAGTGGTCACAGAATCACCTGCGTGGTGTGGTGTGAGAAGGTCCCAGATTAATCCCTAGCTCATGAGACTTACCAAGACAGCCTATGCAGGCAGGGCACACTTCTGTTTCTCTCCTTGTTCTTGCTGCTTTTTGCAGCGTTATTATGTCAATAACACAGTGTAACAACAACAAATCTTTCCAAGCTCACTTTTCTACTAATTTTGTTTTCAAAGTAGGAAAAAAGTGTGTCATATGTAACTTGTTATGCCTCACTTTCTCTCTAGCAAAAATCAGAATGAGTCTAAAAAGCCACAGATTAGCTACAAAATTCAGCCCATCAAATATCTATTGTTTTTCCTACCAACAGACAATGGATGGGTTTCTTTAATTTTGTGCTGGTTTTAGCCAGCTGCCAGAAAACAGCCCTGCAATGAAGAATGGGCTTCTGGGTTGCAATTCTCAGAGGCATCTGAGACACGCAGGCACTTCATTTTCTTTCAGACTCCAGGGGAGTTCAGTGCAGGAGCATGCACTTGTGCGAGCAGCTACTGGGAAGGTGGCCCTTTGCCCCTTGTGTTCCGAGATGCTGTCCTGGATTCTTGACTGAAATGCAAGATCAGACATCCAGAGTTCATTCAGGCTCTGCTACTGATTTCCTCTACAACTTCGAGAAGTGCCACCCTTCTTGCCAATGTCTGCACCTGTACCATGGGAAATATAAAAATTTCCTAATGGCAAAGGAGCTGGGACTGAATTAAGACCTACTTAAATGAAGACTTCGCTGGACACCTTTGGACAAAGCCAATGTCTAAGATAGAGCTACAACATATTAAGATGTTTCAGAAAAGGGAAGGCAGCTCTACTGGTGTTGGCATTCCCTTGCAAACTACTAAAAAGCATACAATTACATTATTTTTTCCGAAGAAAAGTGGGGTTTTTTTCTGATTGTACAGGAGCTAGCTCACTACCAGACACTCACACACACACAGAGTTCTGTGTGTCTGAATTGATTAATTGTCTATTAAAGGATTTCTAAATCATAATTTATAGCTTGTACTCTTACAGGGCTCTCCAAAGGCATACTTTCAATAGGCCATAGTCTCACCGTTATGGGACAACTGCTGTGTATTCATGAGTTACTTGGTACAGCCAAATACCCTCTAGCTTGCTAGCATCCTCCATCAGGAGTCTGGAATTAAAATACTCTAAGTCCCTCATTTCAGTTTTGTTTCCTTGTCTAAAGGGCACAAAAATATGAGCAGGACTTCAGTGGTATCGGAATTGTTTCTTAACCACCTGGTGATGTCCACCAGTAGTCCTGCTGATATCTCAGAATCAGAGTTCCTCTCTGTTGCAAAGGACCTGAGCTTTACTGAGTCAAAACACAGTCCCAAAGACTGAGACTTTTGATCTTGCCTTGACAAACTCATATATACAGTGCACCTGTAAAGGAAATAAATTTAATTCAGATTTGCAAACCCAGGAGTAAGCACTCTGCATAGTTATTTGGTTAGCTAATCCAGCCAAAGGAAAAATTTGCCTGAAGAAACATGTCAGCAGTTTGCTGAACAAAGGGTGCTTGTGTTCCAGATAAATTTCCAGCCTTTCTCTGGTTAAATCCCTGACAAATACTCCATAGGCTAACTTCAGTTTGTAAAACAGGTTCTGACTATGATGGTTCATCGTTAATCCAGTTGTTAGATAGATTCCCAGCTCTATGTCAGAGCTGAGAACATTCAGTACGTAATTGGACTTTCCTTTTCCGAAAGTTTGGTGTTTATTTGACCCGAAAACAGTCATTAAAGGTCATTTTCTGAGCATGAAGAAAAAAAACTTGACTCTTGTATAACTCAGGGTTATATAAAAATTTTGTGGCTGAAATCATAACGGTGATTTGCTATTTTTGTTGCCACATGACAGATGCCAATCCAGCTGCTCTATTCTCCCTCTGGGCACAGCCTCCCCTCCCCCAGTGTGACCAGGAGGAGATGAGACACACAGAGTAGCTGAATATTGTAGGAAAACAATCTGCTGTGAGCCAGATACTTTGGTCCCCCAAGTCTGTGTAGCACTATGTGAATGAGAGGTATCTAGATACTGCCTTTGTACGAGCAGTGCAAAGTTGCAGAAGCAGCCCTGACCTCTCTTGCACTGGAATCATTCCTTTCTGTATATAAAAAGAAACAGGGAATGAGTCAGAAATGGGGAGAGAGAATATGGGAAAAGGAGAGTCATGTTTCAGACCAGGAAAAGGATGGGGACGGAACACAGCTCTGTAGACCTGAGCAGTTAGTCCAGCTGTCCCTGTCACACTGCTACACAAGCAGCACAAGTTGAAATGGTTTCCTGCAGCATACAGGTAAAAGCCAGAATGTGCCCTGAAAGCATTTGAGTGAACAGTAGAATTACGCTCCCAAAGTTGTTGTGAAAAGGAGCAAATCCTTAATCACTGCTTGTCAGTTATCCCAGCCTACCTCACCCTTCCTTGCTTAATGTGGCCTCAGGATTCTGGCAAGGAAATAAAAAAAAAGAAAAAAAAAATCACATCTTCCCGTACTAACTATGAGTATTGCAGCACACCAAAAGCCCAGGTATAACCTTTTGCACTGTATTCTGTATATAAGAAAATTTATTTGTAAATGACAAAATCTGTTTTTACTCATTCCTTGTGAACTTGGAAATGAAATCTTTGTCTAAGTGGTTTTCTTCTATCATACATTCACACTGGCTTATTATTGCAGAAGAGCAGGCAAGTGCTGAGCTGAGAACATTGGTTTGCCATTGTCTGAATGGTTATGAAGTGCTGAGTTTTGCACAAAATAACTTTTTATTTCAAAGTTTCTCAGAAGATCCAAGTTGTTTGCACAGGTTTGCTATTCTAGGGTTACTTACAAGTGCTGAACTGTAGAAGCTGTGCTTGTTATTACATGAAAGATCCTAAGTGTTAACAGGTTGGTTGGTTGTTTTGGTTTTTTTTTTTGTTTGGGTTATTTTTGTTGTTGTTGTTGTTTTGTTGGTTTTTGGTTTGGTTTTTTTGCATGCTACCAAGTGTCAATTGTACTGAAAAAACCCAACAATTAACGAAAGCCCCAAACCCCCATTAAAGCTAATGCCTTAATTAATTCTCTGTTTCATTTCCCCACTTTCTTGTGGCAAACATAAGAACTGTAGAACAAAGTTATGACATTTCCATTTAAACTGCTAGACAGGATAAAAGAATGGAATTACAATGACATGTTAAGTCTTTAATGAACAATTTCTTAACCTATCTACAATTAACTACATAAAAATCTTAGAAGTGAGAGTATTCTTCTTCTGATGAAGAAAATATCTCTCAATTGTCTCTCAACTGCAGGTAAATTCTGCTCTCATTTGCACTGTGTAAACAGTAGCTCCACTTAATTCAATTCCTGTGGTATCCTGATGAACCATAATTTGCTACTCAACTAAAAGAGCTGAACATTATAGATCAGATGCAAATGACTGTCTTATAACTTTATGGAAAGGCTTTCATCCTAAAAAAATGGAAGATCCAGCACCCTTCATGCACTGTTACGCACATCAGCAAGCATGAACTTTGTCTTCCTCATTTTTAACATCTTCTAATTAAATGAGAACTAGAATATGAATACACAGATGAGAAGCTACATCCAAATAAAATGAGAACTAGAACAGGAATATACAGGTAAGAGCTACATTTTGGATCTTACGAACATAGGAGATACTAATAGAGGCAACAGTTTTTACAGGAACTGTGTGCTCTGTCCTCAGGCATTTCAATGCAGTTCGGGCATTTAAATCCCCAAGATGCATATCAAAATATCACCTTTAGATAAGAAAAAAGCAGCCCAACAACCATTTACCTCAAGGATAATTGCATTAAGCAGTAAAGTTAGAACTGACATAAAAGAAGCAGAGCATTCCCATGGCAAAGTTCTTTGAGTTCCTTTATAAAAGTTCAAAATATTTTATTGAGCATTTGAAATTATTGCTTCATAATGGACAGATATATGCCTGTGAAGAAGCCCTGCCTTATACATGGACACATAATTTTAGATTTATGGATGCTGAGCTAGTCCCTTCCGAGATGTGCAAAGACAGTCTTGTTTCATAGCAAAACCTGTCTCTGAATCTAGAATTTTATTCTTTTCTTTAGAAGTACTTAATCATTTTTTATTACCCAGAACTATGAAACCTGAGGCTTTTCCATCTAAAGATGATGTATTAATATTGTCAACAAGAAATTGCTGCTTCTATGCTGTTTTCAATTACTGTACAGTTGGAATTAATTATTATGACATCTGGTTGCTCCAATTTGTGTGATTCACTGAGTTCACTGTCTAGCAATTTGGTGGTCAAGCTCTGAGCAGCTAGTGTGTGAATGGGCACCACACCATATCATTCACCCTTTGACTGTTCTTGCAGCTAAGCTCCTTCTTTTCCACTGTCTCTGTGAGCCTCTACCTTCTACTGGGCAGCCTCATCTTGTTTCATGGTCTCTCTCATACCAAAGTGCTGTGCAGCTCCTGGTACATTGCCTGTTCAATGCACACATTTTCACTGTATGTTTCCACATTGACTTTTTTCATTGCACATTTTCATGGAGGGATATTTGGAATACTCTGGTCTTTCCACAGTATTTGTGAAACACTGTTCATCCAGTTCCTAGTGGGATGTGAGCTTGGATATGAGTAAACAAAATGTAACCAACCCTTCATATCAACCTCCTAGTTTACATCAAACTTCTACTGTCTCTAAACGTACGTCTGCAACGGCCAAAATGTTTGCCTGTTGTTTTAGAAATATTTACAAGAGGAAGTGATAGGTAAGGGGGAAAGCAACCTATAGATAAGTGTCTTCTTGGATAGGTCTGTCATTTAAATAACTGGCTGAGGACATTCCCTCCCTCACTGTACTGTAATGCTAAGAAAAGCTCTGTGGATGAATAGCTGGTTGAACTGCAACTGTACAACCTGCCTGACAGCCCCATCTGGCACTGACCATAACTGTCCATACTTTGGAAAATGTAAGGATAACATTGACTATGGTCGGTGGTGATACAGCACTGTTCAGTATGCTCAGGACTGTAAAAATTCTTTCGCTGCTGGTGGCAGTCTCTGCTTTTAAGTTCATATGGCATTTCATTTCAGCCTGTGGAGCAACTTCTGAGGACAGGCTGTGTGTTCCTACTAGTACCCACCATCCAGGGCCACATCCTTCATTTTGGTGTAGTGAAGCTGACAGTCAGAGTGTACCCTCTCCCTGTGGCAGAGGAAAATTTGCCCCCATTTTTACAATCCCGTGCACTACAAGGTCAGTGAATCATACTGGTGACTCACTGTGGTGTCTGTTGATTACAAGCACTTCAGTGGGTGCCTGTTCTTCAGAAACATTGCTGCAGAGGCCTGGACTTCAGGAAACATGTTTATAGGAATGTTGGTGGTTTTGAATTTGAAATGGGATTTACAAAAAAAATCAACCTAAATCCACAGAAAAGCAGATTCATCACTGTCAACTCATTCTCTGGCCCTACTGACCAATGCCCAAGAGAGGAAGACAGGTCACTAGTTCAAGTTTGCAATCTTCAGTTGGCAAGAGTTTGCATCATTACTTTATCATGACATGGCATTACCCTGCTGTAACATAGTGTATCATATGCCACATCAATCAGCAGCCTGATAATGACCACAGGGAGCAAAATTCTCACCTCAAATGCTTTAGAAAAAGATTTTGCTTAAATTAATGTCATTTTCAAAATAGAATATTTTGTGGGTCCTATGATTTCCTATCTGAATCCATGCTTCAATCCTTTTTCTGATAATCAGGAAGGTAAAAAAACCATAACTGAGATTCTCCACTGCTCTGATACACCAAGGAACCTTGAAGTAATATAGCAACTGCAGAAGGTCTTGCCATGAAATTGTGAAATTTGGCAATACTGACAAACTGCAGGGTGGCTTGCTGCTCCCTCATAGTTAGCTCATAGGAGCGTCCAGCCAGGCGAGGAGACTGAGTTACTACACAGACTCCTTTGGGCCCACTTTGTGACATGGTGTCTATGTAACAACTCAAACGTTTCCATGGTTTTATTAAACATGACCAGACTTTGAGCTTTGGATCCAGCATAAACTCAAAATTCTTGGGTTTTTTGCTTTCTTTATTGTGACTTACATAATTTCTGAAATTAAAATCTGTTTTTCCCCCTTCTAGTGTTCTCTGGGTCTGTGCTGCTGGGGTGGCGGTGGGGGTGCAACATTGCTGGGCAGCTAATTTTCAGAATTCTTCAAATTCTGTGTATTCAGCCTCAGGAGAAAGGAGTGGCTTGCGTGACTTGATTGTGACTGATTTAATTGACTAATTTACTCCTTTCCCAGGAGTATAGTGCCTTGTAACTGCGTTTGGGAGCAGAACCTCTGACTTTCCTCTGCAAGTAAGAATTGTGACATATTCAGAAGGTAAAGAACAAAAGAAGGCAATCTAAGCCATCAGTGAAATAGAAACCAAATTTTGCAGAATAGTTCTCATCTGCCAGCTGCAATCCTGACTGCTGTTCTCAAACTCTGCCTGTCAAATCCTTAGGCTTTCAGACTTGTGACAAACACATCACTTCCCCTGCAGACCACTTCCACTTATGAACAACAGGAAACTGTCTCTGAAAGAGACACGTGCTTTGGTTGGAGCACCAGCTTCGGCACCCTGTAGGAAGGAACACTTCCTCTTAGACCTCGGAGATCTTCCATCTAGTGCTCTGCCATGCTGGTTCTTCTCTGTTTTGACCACTGTATCTCCTTCCCACTGCAAATAACCAGCACTAAGACAGGTCCATCATTGTAACAGTCACTTGTGGAAAGAAAAAAACCAAAAGCCCTCCAAACCATTAAAATGCAACCGATATATCAACGCTCCTTTGGAGCTACACTGAGCTTGCCTGCATGAGCCAGTAACAGGTTCTTTATTAGTGTGTCGTCTACTACACTGTTACTAAGGGACTGCTGCATCATTAACGTATCTGTGCACCAGGTCTGTTGCAATGTCTGCAGAACATGGATTCTTCTCAGCAACACACTGATGTCAGAATTACCAATGACCAATAGTGCCTGGACGATGGTTTGGATGACAAAACTTAAGCAAATTTGGCACACTGTCTTGGTAAACATAACAGACTTGTACACGGGAGGAGACATGGTCCCGTAAAGGACCTGTTCCCTAAGCCTTAGCCCAAAGCTCTTTACTAACACTGAAATAATAAAGCAATTAATTAGAAGCACCACCTACAATACCACTCATGGCCTAATGTTACATCTGACAGCTGCATTTCTATTACAATAGCTTGTTTTTACTGGCTGGGTTATCTTTGCCAAGGTCTGATTCAAGGCACATGGAAGGAATTCTAAAAACTCTGTAATGCTGCCAGCTCTTTCTGTAAAAAATGTTCTCAGGGGATGGGGAGGGGGTTCAAATGTGTAGTGATTTGACCTCTTGACAGTGATGTCACAGTGAAGAAGTGACAGCCTGTGACTAAGCAGATCAATCACACAATGGTAATAACAAGAAATAGAGAATCTCCACTGTGAAAAGATGGTGGGGCAATATTTTGAAGTAAGTCATTGATGATCCAATGCCTGTTCTCAAAAGAAAGGATGGCTGGAACGCAACAAGTGCGTTTTTGAACAGGAGCTATGAATAAAAAACTTGAATATGGACATGAACATAAGACTTAAAAAAGTCTTATCCATCCTTCATTGAGCCGTTTTATTGTCTCACCTCCTGTTTTTGCCTAGCTGTCATGGCTGTGACAGCATACATGGAAGAATGCAACAAAATCTTCCCCAAATACAAATCCCCTGCACCACATATGTTGCTCACCGCATTGTAGCCACTCTACAATAAATTACTTTGACCCTCAATGTCTGGCTGCCCTAATGTCAGTGACAGTGCTGGCACTTCTTCGTCTGTTGCAGCATTAGCAGTCTGACTCCATGGTATTTACGTTCAGGAGTTTTGACAACTTTATCCTATAGATTTGCATGGCTGAGTAGGCAAGATGCTAAAAATAATCAAATTGTTTCTACTCTGCCATGGTCAATAGGTGGTAAGCAAGAATTTGAGGAGAAATGCCTAAAACTGCCAGGGTTACACAGTATCATGATGAAGTATAAACACTGCAGATTTTTTTTTTCCAGTTAAAATACTTTACATGCATAAACCCTGCTTCAGAAATGCATTTAAACAGATTTTTCATTTCCAGCATGTGACTTATAGGCAGGTCTGAAAAGGCATGATTTCTTGAACGAAGACAACGTGCATTTTAATTACACAGTGCATTCATACCATACTGACTTGATTATAAGGTAATCTCAAATTTAAGATGATGTTTAATTTTGGAAGATCAGAGATAAAAAATTAAGAAGAAATCATTAACATTTACTTCGTTTTGCTGGTCTACAGTCCTCCTGCCCCTCCAGTCCCTGTACTATATATGCAGGAGATCTTCCCTAGTCCTGTCCATAGCCACTCACAACTGCTTCCCCTCCTGATCCCACTGGGCTCCACAGAGCTGGTTAATACAACTCTCTGTGCCATGCTGCAGCTCCCCAGAGCTCTAGACTGAGATGATGCTAAGAGAGAAGGGGGAATGCAAAAGGGTTGCTCTGACTATACATAGTAATGACTGAAGAAGGTCAGGCTATTTATATCCCCCACTATCCTCTCCAACAGGGATTATAAAATCTACATCTTCACAGGAATGGGAACAGGCTAAGCAAACAGGACAGTTTCTCCCTAATACTCTCTCAGCCTCCATATATTTTCAGTTTCATCCTCTGTGGCTGCTAGGTTTTTAGCAGTACTTCCCTAGTCATGTAATTACAAACTGCACAACAAGGGGCTTCAGCTAACACCCTGTGCTACTGGTGTAGCATCTGCTCTTAAGCACATCTCATTTGGGTTCATTGCAGAAATCCATTCTGCTCCCAGGTGAGCCTAAAGCCTGCTAACAAGAGCCAACACAGCTTTGTCAAGAACAAATCATGTCAAACCATGTTTCCTTCCGGGTGCAGGAGGCCTACTGATCAATCAAAGGAGAGTCTATTTCCAGCACAATCCGAGATGATATTCTCAAATGGAACCTAGTGAAAAACAGTCTAGATGGACACTGCTATGGGGTAGTCCCACTGTATGAAAAAGCATACATACAGTAGTCATCTGTGTTTTGCTGGCAAATGGAAAACCCATTTAAGGCAGTTCCCACAAGCCTGGTACTAGCTGATGTTTTCAGTATCAATTTGGATGACATATTGGAGATAACAGTTATAACATCTGCCACAGTGCAAAACTGGGGGGAACTGCAAGCACTCTGCAGAGCAGGACAAAATTTCAAAATGATTTTGATTAGGATAAAAGAAAGTTCGAATGCAGTAAGATGAAATTCAAGAAAGAGAAACGCAAACTACCACCCTTGAGAAGGAACAATGAAAGCACACAAATTGAAAAATGAAGAATAATTGCTTACTAGCAAAAGAGCAGTGAAGTATTTCGGCAAAATGTCACACATTGAATAGGGATCAATAATGTGATGGTTACAAAAAAGTTAAATCTCAGCTTGTTCTAAATTATCAGTTTTGTTGTGGATTAGAGAAGGGAGGTGAAAATCCAATTCTTCTGAGTGCTGGGGAAGAGGAGTATGGTGTTGCCTTAAAGACAAACAAAATAAAGATGTAGCCAAAATGGACGAAGTCCAGAGAAGGGGAACATGAATGACAAATCAACTAGAAAACATGCTCTAAAAGGAAAGGTTGAAAAAATTGGGGTGATAGAGTCTGGAAAAGAGACAACTATGAAGGACCATGAGGAAACACAAAGGTAAAAGGCTTTTAATATATGAAAGGATGTTATAAAAAGAACAGTGATGAACTCTTCTCCATCTTTAGCAATAGGAAAACAAGAAGTGAATATAATATGCAGAAGCTGAGGGTTAGTACAAACACTGCAATACTATGGAAAAAGCTCTTAAACAAGTTAGCTGGGGAGGTTTTAAGTCCCATTCACTAGAGATTTGAACACAAATGTGTCTCAGGAATTTATAACTGTGTATATCTGTTTATAACTAATATTACCTCAGTGAGGAGGTTACATGACCTGTCAAGTTCCCTTTCATTTTTGCATTTCTGGGATCATTTTAGTCATAGAGGAAAATACAAGCACAGAAGTATGGTGACTTCTCTAACCTGAGACAGACTAGAAGGAGCCAAGAGAGAACACAGATCATGAGACTTCGGATTCTCTGCTGTAAGCAGTACCTCTTCTCTCCACTATGTACACAGCACTAAGCACTGAGCAAATTAATATGCATTCCTGAAACTATCAAGGAAATTCCCAGCTTCCTCCTCCTTTTTATACACTATACATTCAGTGTTAAGACTGGTAACTTATTGCTACTGAACATCAGATGAACTGTGGGACAGTTACGGCAGTAATCCTAAATAGTCTCACATTTTTATAGGGATTATGGATAGAGAACTTGAGGCTGCATTTGTCTGCCAAGGACACGTCTTCCTTTGTGGTACTTGTAGACCTGTGAAAGAATATGTGAGTCCTCTGTGTCAACATTTATAACTCAGTCTGTCCACGGTGAAGAGAAGAGCCATCCCAGCAGTGACAACCCAGAGCCGTACCTGAATTCCACTTCGGGCATGGAGGCAGCTCTTTGCGTTCCTTTTCTCAGTCATTGGTAGCACAGCCTCTGCAGCCTGGCCTGCATGATAGACAAGGTTGCAGATTTCTTATCCTGGCACACTAAATGTTCTCCAAAGCAAACCAGGCAAACCTGTTTTTTTGGTTTTTGTTTTAATTGCCATCGAGTCGATATGGGTTGGGGTTTCACTGGGTGGGGTTTTAAAAACTAGTTTGTCTTTGAACAAGGACTGTTCAATATTTTCAAAACAGCAAGAAGGGTGGAATAGAGGTTGTCATTATTTAAGATGCAGGGCTCAAATACTGGTGAAGATCAGCTTAGAACTTAAGGTAATTTTGGCAAACTAGAAAATCAATTTTAAAAAAAAAAAGCCAACAACTTTTGGCAAATACAAGAAAATGAGCTTCAGTGAGAGGATGGCACTGTCTGGGATACTACTGTCCCAGCAGCAGTTCTGCGGGAATAGATCTCAGGGTTATAATCATTCACAGGCTGAAGATGAGTCAATAATACCATGCTGCTGTGAAAAATGCAGGCATTGTACTCAGGTGTCTGCATTGGAGTAGAGCCTGTACAACACATGAAATAATCCTGCTTCTCTATTTACTTATGCACTTGCAAAGCCCCAGCTGAAACACGGGGTGTAGTTCTAGGTTCCCAAGAAGGACATGGGCCAGTAAGAGACAGAAGGAGACCAACTAATGTATTTAGAGGTTCAGGAAACACTGCCTGTAAGCAGAGATCAGACACACTGCATAGGTCACAGAAAAAGGCAGGAGAGGGGATGTAACAGCAGTCTTGAAGTACATGAGGAGTGTAGAAATAAAATGTTTAAATGCCTATGGTAGGCAGGACAAGAACTGATGGATTTCAGCTGCAGCAACTGTAATCCAAGTTTTCATTAGAATAAATAGATGAGGAGCATACACTGTCTCTATTATCGTAGGTTTTTTTAAAGCAGGTGAAACAATGCCATAGATAGACTGACTCTGCTTTTGGACAGAGCGATGAACCTAAGGTTCCTTTGAATATGACCTGTTTTATAATTTAATGAAAGAAAGATTAACACAGGACATTGTATTGTAAATGGCTCATTCGTGAGCTTAAGACTATGAAAGACAACAAATTTAAAAAGTGATGTACAACCCTCTGCCACTCAGACGACTTCCTTCTCACAAGACCATGCGGATGTGAATGTTATCAATTCCTGTTATGATATGCAGAAATATAAAAATACTGACATGGGAAAAAAGAACCTCAAGCAAATCATCCTCTTCCTCTTTAATCTTTGAAACAAGTTCCTTCTGCCCAACAAAAAAAAATAATTTCTCTGGTTTATGCCTATTATGGAAACAGAGAAGTGTTCGACACACTAACTGCAAATCTTTCTAACAAACATTACTCCTTCTAGAAATAAATTCCTTGCCTAACATTATAATGCATTATGCAGCCCAAAGCCTCTGTGAGACACACTGTCTTCAGATACCTAGGAAATGGTTAATCTTTTTAATTTGCTGTGACTACAGCTTTATCTAATTTCCCTATGCCTCAGTCCCTCTTTCCTGGGAATAGCGCAAGGTTAAAAACATGACTGTCAAAGAAAAGTCACTAAACAGATACATTATGATATACTTAAACCAGTCTTTTCCTTGCCAATACATCAAAAAATAGGGAATGGGCTAGATAGTATGGTGGCTGGAATGCATATCAGCTATTCCTATTACATCCAGCTTTTTAAATTAACAATACTTCAGCAGCATTTTATTTTGGTTTTATTTGGAAGATGTCTCCAGTAGTCATAAAATCTCAAACCAGGAAAAGCACCATTCCTAGCTTTTCTTTTCTTTCCTCGTTTAGTAAAAATGGCTGCTATAATTGCTAAAAGAACTTCAATGACTTGCATAAGATAAGAGATATTTAGATTCAATAAAAACATTTTCCACATGAGAACATCTGAAATTAAAGATTCATTTTCACAGCTGGAAGTATTAGTATAATGCAGATCCTTATGGGAGCATTTCTATGCTGACTGAGGATTCAAAATAAGAAAAAAAAAAAGCATATATAAATCTCATCCAGATTCAGGGTTCAGGATACTGGGATGAAGGAGCTGAACCTCATTTACTGATTATAATGCTGCAAAGAGCAGGCTGCAGAAGAGAAGGAAACAGAGACATTCCCACCATCTGCTAAGCAACCAGCTTTACACAGTGCAAGCACTACAAGGAGTAGCAGAACTTGGATTCTGACAGGGAACATGGACTGAAATCCTGCAGCCAGGGAGCTCTTGGGTGCTTGGCTGGACAAGAGAGACCACCAGCGTGGACAGAGCTTCTACTGCCTAGAAAAATCTATATGAAAAGATAGTTATCCTTCCTTCAATTTGATGAAGACAGTTGTAAGACACAAAATACTGGTGTAGTAATATGACAACTTTTGCATGCCTTTCTGCACCTGAAATAAGTGCTCTGAATGAACTTTCCTATTTGCCTTTTCAGATCAAATCAAGGTTTGTGAACATACAAGAAATTTCAAACATATGCTATGTTCTTAAATGTAATGATATTAATAGAGAAATTGCTAAACAGGAATGGTTTTCTAAACAAGGCCTCCAAAGTAATAAAACACAAAAAACCAGAGATGGTTGCAGAGGACAGACCCAGCAACCTCAGTTCTGAAAACAGTGCCAAGAACAATACTGGGGACATTGACTCATGGAGAGCTGTTTAAATTCCCGAGTAAACTACAGCACATCTGCGTTATATCCTGGACAAAAGCCAGACTTGGAGATTTTATCTTCTTCTTTTATGAAACTCCTTAAAATGAGTCTTGGGCAATCTCAGACAAAAACTGAAGAGAGTTTAGGAAATACAGGACTCCATTGGCTAAACTGGTTGAAATAAGCTGAAGGCAGGTAACTTGTAAGCACGCCAGCTTCAGCCCAGTAGGCCATTTGTGCCTCTTGAGATTCACTTTAACCCAAGTTCATTTGACAAAGGCAAAGAAAAGTTGCTTCACCTGTACAGAAGTTCAAATAGTAAAATTCAGATTTGTCTCAGACTTTTAAGAGCATACCTTAACTTTTGAGAGTGTACTCCCAAATGCCCCTTATAATGCAAAAGTCTTACTGAACAGAGTCTTAGCCTGAAACATCTCTTCTTTTTCAGTATATTACCAGCATCTGAGAACAAAGGACATTACAAGGTGGTTTTTAACACTAACTGTAACAATGGCTACCATGAAAATCCCATGATTTTACATATAGCAAGAAGTCTATTATAGCCCAGTAAAAGACGGACTGCACTGTAAATAGGTTTGGTTGTAACGTTTACACTGAAGGCTTTTTTGGTTTGCAAATATTTCATGAGTCAGCTCTGATTTCTTCAGATGTAGTCATTGGGTCATGTGAACATACTATAATATTTTCACAAACACATGAAAATTATTTGAATGGAATCTCACAAACGATTGTGCTTCTATGTGTTACAGTATTTGCAATGTTGATTCAACAAACTCCGGTTGTCTTCTTCAACACATTTTTCTCCAGCATTCATATTGTTATAATCATAAATTTACATTAAGCAATGCCAGAATTGCACTCAAGATACTTCAAACTATCACATTATATTTAATACAGAAAAGAGAAAGACTTGTATAATCAATACTGGCTTTTAAAACTACTAATGAAAACAACTTGACAGCCTTCTCCATATACTCCTAATTTATGGGAGAACTATTTTCTTTCCTACATGAGGCTAAGTCTCTGAACATGTCCCTAAAATATGCAGCTTTGCCATGAATTGCATAAAAAATTAACAGAAAAACCAACAGCTGAAGCCAAATCTGAGAGGAAGACTATTTCCATGACAGAACAAGCAAGTATAATCACGATTTAGTTCCACATCAATATCTATAACTATGCCAGTATGGGGGAAGAACGAGGGGAGGTCCACAAAGCCATTCATTTTTTCCATTCCAAATATTTTTTCTTTCTTACCGCATGATTATTTAACTTCCTTACGATATTAAAATCAAAATTTTAGCACATTAAACTACGTCATCTGGTTCATACTCATTCCTCATTCTACTGACACATTCAAAGAATTCTCAAATAAGAGAAGCAAGATTTACCCTTGCAAAACCTGTATTCTTTCATCCTCTGAGAACATCACCTTCCAGTGTCCCCTCTGTTTTAGCTACAGTTTCAAATAATTGTTGGGAATAAAGGTAAGGTTTTACGGTATACAATACTCTGAGTTAACCTTGGAACATTTTTCAACACAAGAGCAATACTTAGTAATTGTTATCCTCTTTAGCAGCAGCAATTTTAATTGAGAAGTAGCATTGCTTTTAACATTCCTGTACTTTATATTAATGTTCATTCAGAAGTTTCAGATGCTGCTCACCTCCTAACAGCGATACTTCTTTCCAAACTACTAGTTTGATCAGGCACTCCTCTTTTTGATATCTCACTTTTCATATATCTTACAAGGAGAATGCAGGTCTAAGATGGTTCTCTTTCCAAAATTAATAGAGAAGATAGATACAGAAAGTTGGTTTGCAATCACAGCAATTGTCTAAATTTCCTGACTGTATTTCCCAACACCTTGTGATCCACTAGGCTAACCAAATCAGTCATGGGCTTGCTTTATCCAATAAACTTAAGGTGGCGCATGATTCCTTTGTTTGATTTTACGACATTAACCATGTTCTCAATTATTTGTAATGATATCTTCCCTCTTAATGCCTGTCATAATTTATATTCCAGTTTACTGTTTTCATTTGTCAAAGACTTCTGTGTGGCTTTAGTTGATTTTCAAACCTCACCATGTAGCCAAAATAATTCTTTGGAATGCAATGGGGCAAATGTTTTTTGAAACTTCTGTATTTCACTCCAATTCCTTTTAAAAGAATTTAAATTAACTGAAATCAAGCAAGCATGGATACAGAGTCAAGTATCACCCTCTCATACCAATGCAATGCCTCTTTGAAACAGCACAGGTGTCAAATAAATCAGGTTTCAATGCTACAGAAGTGGGCTACTAAAAAAGGAAGGTCAGATGGGAAAAACCTGAAACAAAATCACTAAGTTCATAAAGGAGTGTGGATATATCAGTCAAAATCTGAGGTGTAAATTCAAAGGAAAGACAAAATGCAATTTGGCTGGTGGTTAATAGTCATTACCAATCTGCAAGTAACAGAAGAAGAGAAACTACAATGTATGGTATGCAGTATCTTTGCAGAGGAAATGAATAAAGATGACCCTACAAGGTTGACAGTCATATTCAGTCTTAAAAGCTACTTAAGTCACATCCTACTTTGTTTGGAAATGCAGCCCACAGTTATGTAAAGCAAGACAGACTTAGCGTCAAGTCACAATTGCATAACCTTATTTACAATAGCGTAAATAAAGGAAGCAGCATGAAAAATATGTTGAAAATCTGACTGATGCTAGGCAGTCCTCTCGCTTATGCTATTGCAATCATTTTTCTGCTGTGGCCATAGGGACAGATATGTCTAAAAATTGTTCCTTACCATCAAAAAACACAGAATATGCAAACAAAGCTTAGTTCTGTGTTGGGTCTGAGGAATGAATCATATGGGTAATGACACAAAAATAGGGTTGCAGGCATCTGGACTATACTCTTCTGTGGATTCAAGTTCAAATAAGGTGATAACTGAGAAGAGGCAATATGGCATGTCCTTCTAAGGACATACACTAACATGCTTCAGGAGAGCTGTACTATTTCCTATATATTTGAAATGTCAAGAAGTACTATGAAGGGGAACCTTATTCTTCAGATCCTGAGTTTGGTACAACCAAATCAATTAATATTTCACTCATGTAAAACTTGGATTATTTGATAATTGGATGGAAAATGGTCAGTCAGTCCTTGCTCTGGCAGCAATACCATCAAAAGAGGCACATCTGTATACACCTTGATGGTTTTTATCATCACTCTGCCCACAAACATGGGGAAGGTTGCTTACTAAGCTGTACTTGCAGGGTATTATGTCCAATTTTCTTATCCAGATCTGGCATGTCATGAAGTCTATTGGTAAAATAGTTGCACTTTAAGGTCTAATTTACATATCTCTTGACATCAATAGAAACACTGGTACTAAAAGATACTGCACAGCAGACCCTCACTATACATTTAAACATCTACGAAATATCGAAACTCATACAAAGACATCATCTAATACTTTTCTTCTTCTTTCCCCAATTCATTTTACTGAACTCCAGAACTTGATTCTGCATCTTTTGTATATAATAAATTCAAATGTAGATTTTAATTTATGTATTTAAGAACAGAAATCTGCCCATTGAAAGTTTTTGGGTAGGTAAACCTCACACAGCTGCATGACTGCAAGTGTCAGAATCTATTTGTGCATGTCAGCAACGACAAAATAATCCTATAGATTAGCTGCTGACAAGGCCAGTAGAGCATACAAGCTTTCAATAGCGTTAAAGAGAAGAGATGGGTCTGTTGCATGGGCAGAAAACAGAGCTCCAAGTAATTCAGGAATTAATGATACTTCATGACTGTTCCTGGGGTGTCAAATAAGTGTTGTAAATTTAATTAGCATGTATGATTCTCAAAAAGCAAGGAGTTTTAATGTACATAAATCCTGTATTGTTCTTGGTGAAGAAAAGCTAATGAAATACACTCATTTAAGAGCACCTGTTCATTACTCCTCCCTGAGAGTTGCAAAACAATCAGTATTACGTGCAACCTAGGAATACACATGTAAGATTTACAGATTTTAACTTTGTAGAATTTCAGATGAAAAGAAATTTTCAGGTTGCATCAGAAAGTGTTACCAATGACAAGTGAGTAGGAATTTTTTATGATATTTCTATACTAGCAGAAGTGTTTCTGCAGGTACTACTATGCCGGAATGGAAAGGGGTTAAGGATACTAATATATTTTATTTTGCTCACAAAATTACTATGTGCTCATTCTGCAAAGTATGCCAAATAAAAATTTCTATAATAAACTAAGGCCAGAGGCAGGAATTTTCTGAAGAACATGAGAAAATGGTATGATAAATCTCATTGAACTCCAGCTCATTCAGGAGCTCACTTGAAATAAGCATAAAGAATTAATGCAAGAAGTGTGACAATTTTATCTTCTGAACCTCTAGCTTTAACTGTATAATTTGCATACATGCTGAACTGCCTTTTGCGTTAAATATGTGGGATCTGTGAAATAACAGACAGGGAGAAATATAAAATCATCAGCATTGAATGATCCTGGTTCAAAGAACATTAGTGCAGCTTTTCATCTGGTAGAGATATTAATCATAGGAAGGAAATCCTTAGCATTGGAAGAAGGGGTATCTTTATCAGCCAAACAGCAAACACAATATCCTATTCTTTTCTCTTCCTCATTAAAATTAACATGTCCAGAGAAGTGGAAGTCTGATTCAGAATTTCTACAGATTTTTAATGACTAAAAAAGTCAGGAAATGGGAATGGTGATACAAATAGTATCTACTTTTCATCTTCCTAGGGATGAAATTTCTCCACTTGAGTGAGCGCAGTACTTCACTGCAGGACAATGCATGTGATAGACGTCAGTACACTCTATATATTCATGTTGCTGCTCCTCTCCCACTAAGTGGCAGTTACTGCAGAAAATACAGAACCAGGTGGAAATTTAAACCCACTCCTATTTTCTTTTATTTTAGCTACATTACTTTTTTACATTAATCACATAAATAGAATAATGGACAGCAGAACACTGACAGAAAAGGCAGATGGGCTTCAATGAATGGTACCAGAAGCAAGCAGTTGGTTATGGAAGAGGAGTAAGCACTATTTTGACCAGTGAAGAAAGCAAATAGGTTTCAAATTATGTTTAGCTTCATTCTGACAAAATCATAGCAATTCTGAAAGTTAGTACTCAACTTCCATGGTCCAAAAGGTCTGAATGTTTATCCAGACTTCAGAATGATGCTGGTTTTATGAAAATCGAACTACTCTTCTTACTCCTGTTAGGCCTCAAACATACCTCTTTACTCTTTCTAGCAGGCACTAGCATTTCCATTGTACCTTCTCTTGTCCCAGCAGGACATGATATTTGCTTTCTTCCAACATGTCCCTCTTACTCCCTTTTGACTTTGAGGAGTCTTTGTGCATGTAGAGCAGAGGAAAACTGCTCAATTTATATCTCCTAATTATTCCTGTATTGCCCTTGTTAGGTGCCTGGGGAAGTATCTTTTCTTCTTGAAGCAAAGCATCTTGGAGTTCATTTAATATTCCCTATTAGTACTCAAACTAGCTATGCCCTTAAGGCCTGAAAAAAAAGCAGTCTTCAGTCACCTATGCTTTGAGGGCCAGAGAAAGACTAGCAGGTCCTTAGCCTTTTCTCCTTCCCTTGCAAGACGTATCAAAATGAAAATAAGTGACTGAGGGCAGATGTTGAAATGCTTCCATCCCTTTGGATATTTGGCACACAAAACATGTA
Organism: Burhinus oedicnemus; assembly: GCA_008921705.1. Taxonomy (NCBI): domain Eukaryota; kingdom Metazoa; phylum Chordata; class Aves; order Charadriiformes; family Burhinidae; genus Burhinus; species Burhinus oedicnemus. The sequence goes on along the minus strand of VFFE01007626.1, from coordinate 806,339 downwards.
TGTTAAATGAACTTTGTAAAGGTTTGAGGGTGTAATGATAGGGATTTATGTGCAGGAAGAAGTTCTTTACCCATCTTTCCAGCTCAGGGGCAGGAATTCTACAGAAGTTTGGGTTTTTTGCTGCTGATTCACAACACCTACCATCATAAACCAGAAAATGAAGACACTTTTAGTTTTCTTAAAACACGGGCCTTGGTTACTCTAACATTTGTATTCTGTGGCAGTCCTTATTCCAAATAGTTAAATTACGGATTTGTTTATTATTTCACAGTGATCAGATAGATGCGCTGTCACCATTACCAGCTGCTGAACTATGCCTTCCACACAGGAAGCTGTTTTCCCTAACAGGGCTCTTTTTTTAGGACACTTCAACTTAAATTGAACAACATTTTCCTTGAAAGACATAGGATCTGTGAAATATCTGACAGGGAAAAATATAGAATTATCAGTACTGACTGATCCTAGTTCAAAGAACAATAGTCCAGCTTTTTGTCTGGTGGAGATATTAATGATAGGAATTGACAGATAATGGCAGATAATACTGCTGAAGCTGGGAAGCAGCAGATGGGACTGCTGCTAAGTATGCATATATTTTTTTAAAAAGCCTGAAGTTTCATTTCTCAAGTTTTGTGTTCTCCAAACAAGTAGCATATAAATATATTTTTGGCAGCCAGTAAACATTCCAGCTAGAAAACCAATACCATGTATCAGTGGAAAGTAAACATCTCCTGATTTACTCTAATGTCTCAAATGGAGGAACTGAGTTAATATACTGGACAATAAAATGCAAACCCCTAATCTCCACAGAGATTAACACCATATCATACCATAGCAAAGACTGTTTCTGATAGACATGTCATCTTTAAACCTGGAGATCTCAAGTTGTCAATATTCCAGTACACATCTCCTGAAATCTATTAGGTGGGTAGATGTCTATGAGCAATGGTCATTTTAAGAGAATAGAGATAGGAATTGACTTTGCAGCTGATGGAAATTATTTGGGAAATCTTTCTAGTACTGCCATTGATTTCTCTTTCCAGATTTCATTTTTATGACCTTGATCTACCCAGCTGAACTTTCCATATCTTAGTTCCTCATTTGCTGTCCCACCAAATAATGGTGTATTTGTTGAATTGTGAATTTTTTGAAAGCATGACTTTCTATGCACTTATAAAATGCTTAAGACAACAAAATCCTATTCTAATGTAGGCTTTTGAAGGACCAAACCCAGAAAATACGTATAGATTGCAACAGCTTTCAAAAATTACCTGGAAAAAAAGATATAATATGTTTTTGGGTGGTCAGCTTAAGATAATTAAGTCAACTTTTCATCAAACTTAAGTGCCAACTCAACAATCTTTAAAAGGGGTGAACCGAAGCACTCACATTAAAAAAAAAAATTCAGCACCTGTAATGTACTCAAGGTAATTCCATACACTTTATGGACTTGAATCACCTGCTAGCATGGCACTTGACTTTCACTAGCTTTTTTATTCTATATATAGACCACACATATTGGGGTCCCTTATGTAATCTTAAAAATTACTCCACACCCAAACTAAACTAATCCACCATGAATGACCCAGAACTCCTTCACGTCCATTAGAGACAGCAGGCATGTGAGGAAATGCAATGTCCCAAGTGCTGTGGGAGAACTGTATACTTTGGACTGACAGGCCACTTTATTTCAAACCTCATGAAAAAACAAATCTGTTTCAATTAGTAAGTATCAAGCATTCCTGTAACAGCTTGTATTTACAAACTAGAACATATTAAATGCTGTGAAAGAATGTGGAGTATGCAACAACATGAAATATTTATCATTTACTTTAAATTGTAAGCCCAAAGTTTCCAACAAAATGCTGATATGGAAGTCAGAGAAATATGGGCACCTGAAAAGGTCTTAATTTCAAGGGGGTTTGTTTTCTTTATCAATTTTTCCAAAACTACTCCGTAGCCTTTAGAACAGGAGGCTACTTTTCTTAATATTGTCTGAAAGAGAAATAATAGTCAAGGGGATTTACCAACACGGAGACATTAAAAATGGAAATAATGAGCCCAAACAAATCATGCACAGTCACACACTGTGTGTGTGCCCTCAGAGCACTTCAATGCTCATGTGATTTCATTGAAAATACTTGTAAGTAGAGCCCTGGAATAGAACTCACAAGGCTTTACATTTACACCCTGTTTTCCCACTGACCTATAAGCAATATAATTTAAAGTTTCTTTGCCTCCTGCTGCAGCTAAACCATTTATTCATACTATTGTCTATTCAGAATACCAGATGCAATTTACAGCTGGTATCCCCCACAAATGTAGTATGCTTATTGGGGTTTTTAGTCTAGACCATGTGTTACAGAAATTTAAGACTATTCAGGAGAACTTTAAGACTTTTCATGGAGACTTTTTCTTACATTTCTGAGTGGAGTCAGTTTTGGTACAGGTAAAATGCCGGCAGTTGCCTAGAGCAGGTGATTGCGAGGGCACAACTGGAAATGAGCAATGACTAGAGCTGCAAGCAATCAGATGCTCTCCTGTGGTTGCCTCTAGAGGAAGGATCAGGGTGTGGGAGATGACAGCTCCAGCTGGCAGCGAGGGGAATATATCCTCTTAGCTATACCAGTCTCTGCCATTGGCTTTCCTTCCATCCCTCACATACACTTGAGAGCAGCAAAAGCAACAAGGTGGTCTCACCCCCAGTTTAAAGTGTGTATGCCAGTTTTATGGACATGGGCTTCATTTTGTCTCTTGTTCTTAAAAAGGGCAAAATAAGAGCTGACTTACTAGCTAGGAAGCATTTAAATACTTTCACTTTTGCTTAATGAGAAAGGCAAATAAAATACTACTTTTAGTTGTATTTTTAGTGGTAGAAATTTTTAATGGATTGACCGGAAATCAGGCTGAAACTTGGAAGACCTTCTTCCCAGTTAATGTCAAGGGGCTGAAAATAGTTGGCCATCTTCACTAGGGAAAAAATAAATAAATGGAGCCCCTATTGACCAAAAGCACCACAGAAAACTGGTGGTTGTGACTGTTAGTACTGCTTCCTCCTACTAATTGTATTTTTATAATCAGAGCTTTTACTGTTAGAGTTAATGATTCTGTAGAGGTAGCATACAATACCACCATCTTTACATTTCCTAATTGCATCATTGATAGCTATGAATACAACTGTTTGAAGGTCACAAACTGTGACGTCAGTGGAACTGTGAGGGTGTAGCTGGGGACAAATTTTGACTCACTATTTGTAAATGATCAGTCCAATGACCAGTCCGATACTGAGCCACTTCATCACAGTGGAAGATGTTTACCATTTTTCTAGAAATTTTTCAAATTATTTCAGTAACATTCATACATTAGTAACAAAAATGCAATGCTGCTCTCTTCCTATAATGCCCTGAATAGTTTACTTTTAAAACACAGTGTGACAGGCACAGTATCTGGTACTGCCACAGTATCTTTTCAACAATAATGTCAACTGTCAAGATTGCACATCCCTGGGCTACGTCTTTGCCCATGGGAAACAATAAGCAGGAACTTGCAAATATAACTGGTTGAGTTGTTTTTCAAACACCTGAAAGTCAAAAAGGTAAGCTGTTTATATACTTTTAATGACAAGTTTTGGTTGAGTCTTTTAAGTAATTTAAGACTCTGGACAATGTGACGGTTTCTTTAGTCAGTCTGTGAATACTGGTTTCTCACTGAAATGCTGTCTGGGGACTGGGTACTACACCAAAAACTTTGGTGTTCCTGAATTTTCAGCCCAGCTGGTAATGTGAGCCATTTCTGTCATTTCTGAGCTTTACCTCTACTTCAGCAGTTATAAAACAGCAGCAAGAGTTCTCACTCTACCTATTTTGGAGAACTGCACAGGTTATTGTCTACAGAATTCTCATCAGATAGAAATGCTTAGGAAACCAAGACACATAGGAAACCTTAACTGTTCCAAACTTGCATGCTTTTTGACCCCCTTCCCTGCAATTCTTTCATAGTTTGATAGAGGATAATAGCTTGGCCTTACAAAAACAGCTTGAAAGGTGCCTGCTAGGCTTGCAAGTTGTGATTCCCTCACTCTTATAGTCAGTCTCTGCTGTGAATAAATTCGTAGTTCACATGCATACCCAAATCAACAGCATTTAACTTACAGCTAGGAAAGAAGTAAAGGATACCCTTCCTTTTTGCCCCATCCTTGTGGAGTGACACAATGTGACATTCACAGCTCCGCACAGCAGGCTGACCAGAAAAGCAATCTATATAAACAAGCCTGATTGCTACAAGTAGCAAGCAATCTGAGGAGAGGAAGGAAGCAAAACCCATGAGAGACGGAGGGAGTTGATGAAAGGGGAGTTGGGTTAATGGTCTTTGCTGGGCATGCCTCTGATAGCAAAAGGGTATCTTTGTGCGAGAACATTCTGGGCTGTCCAGGAAGATTGCCCACAATGAGAGAGTTGGGGAAAACAGTTGAACATGCTAAGACAACTGTCCATAGGACAGGAGAGGAGGCAAGAGGAAAATGGACAAGTCATCAACACCTTTCACATAAATTTCACAGAGAACAGCACCCACAGACACCTAGCTTAGGAACACATCCTACTGTAAATACAACATCCTGCAGTAAATATGACTAATTCATAGTCCTCCATCACTCAGCTACTTTGCTCATACTACCTTGCTTTTCCTCTTCTAGGTGACTGATTTAATGAAGAGCTTCCTGCACTATAAAGTCAACAAGCCATTTTATTACATACTTCCCCAATACAAAATGTTACATGTACCTCAGCAAACAGAATGTCAGAAGCACATGCAGCTTGACTAATTTCAGGACTGAGATACAAAAATTATATAGGACAAGGAAACACACATGCTTTAGGTGAGAACTTAACTTGCCCCACTACCTTTATGCCTGAAAGCTGGATCAGTGCATCACTGTGTTGGCACTTCAGCAGACAGCAGGATAGTGCTACTCAGAGGATCTATTTGCAAGCCTTGGCATAAAAGACGTGCTGGAGAACTGGAGATCAACAAGACACACTCTACAGATTTGAGACAGTGGTGCAGCTCACAGAAAAGCAACTTGGAAATGGTTGTAACTTGGATGCCTGTGCAACAGAGGCTTGAGTGGGGTTCACACTTTTGAATCTGTTTGCAACCTAGTGGCATTGCAACTTGTGTAGACATACCCTCTGTAGACAGAGGAATACAGAAAAATTGTCCAAGCAGCCAGGGATCAGGTTAGGAAAGCTAAAGCCCTGATAGAATTAAATCTGGCCAGGGCATCAAGGGCAACAAGAAAACCTTCTATAGGCTTGTCAGTGCTAAAAGGAAGACTAGGGAAAATATGGGCCCTCTCCAGAAGGAAATGGGAGACCTGGTCACCTGGAGTATGGACAAGGCTGTGGTGCTCAACGACTTTTTTACCTCAGTCTTCACCAGCAAGTGCTCTAGCCACACCACCCAAGTTGCAGAAGGCAAAGGCAGGGACTGGGAGAATGAGGAACAGCCCACTGTAGAAGACAGAGTTCTAAGGAACCTGAAGGTGCGCAAGTCCATGGGACCTGATGAGATTCACCCGCAGGTTTGAGGGAACTGGCAGATAAGTTGCTAAGCTACTATCCATCATATTTGAGAAGTCATGGCAGTCCGGGGCAGTTCCTGCTCACCAGAAAAGGGGAAATATAACCCCCATTTTTAAAAAGGAAATAAGACCAAGGGAACTACAGGCTGGTTGGTCTCACCTCTGTGCCTGGCAAGATCATGGCGCAGGTTCTCCTGGAAACTCTGCTAAGGCACATGGAAAATAAAGAGGTGATCAGATCAGTGACAGCAAACATGGCTTCACTCAAGGCCAATCGTGTCTGACAAATTTGGTGGCCTTCTACCACCAGCGTTGGGTGGATAAGGGAAGAGCAACTTGACATCATCTACCTGGATTTGTGCAAAGTATTTGACACTGTCCCACGCAACATCCTTGTCTCTAAATTGGAGAGATGAATTTGACAGATGGACCACTCAGTGGATAAGGAATTGGCTGGATGGCCGCACTCAAAGAGTTGAAGTCAACAGCTCAATGTCCAAGTGGCAACCAGTGACACGTGGTGTTCCTCAGGGGTTGGTACTGGGACCAGTACTATTTAACATCTTGGTTGGCAACATGGACAGTGGGATTGAGTGCACCCTCAGCAAATTTGCCGACGACACCAAGCTGTGTGGTGCTGTTGACATGCTGGAGAGAAGGGATGATGCCATCCAGAGGAACCTGGACAGGCTTGAGAAGTGGCCCCATGTAAACCTCATGAAGTTCAACAAGGCCAAGTGCAAGGTCCTCCACGTGGGTTGGGGCAATCCCTGGTATCAATACAGGCTGGAGGATGAAGGGATTGAGAGCAGCCCAGAAGAGAAGGACTTGGGGGTGTTGGTTGATGAGAAGCTCAACATGAGCTGGCAATGTGTGCTTGCACCCCAGAAAGCCAGCTGCATCAAAAGAAGCATGGCCAGCAGGTCAAGGGAGGTGACTCTGCCCTTTTACTCCACTCTCGTGAGACCCCACCTGGAGTACTACATCCAGCTCTGGAGCCCCCAACATAAGAAGGACGTGGACCTGTTGGAGCAAGTCCAGAGGAGGGGCACAAAGATGATCAGAAGGCTGGAGGACCTCTCCTATGAGGATAGGCTGAGAACATTGGGATTGTTCAGCCTGGAGAAGAGAAGGCTCTGGGGAGACCTTATAGCAGTGGAAAGATGGGGAGGGACTCTTTATCAGGGAGTGTAGCGATAGGATGACAGGTAAGTGAAAAAGGATAGATTTAGATTAGATCTTAGGAAGAAATTCTTTACTGTGAGGGTGGTGAGGCACTGGAACAGGTTGCCCAGGGAAGCTGTGGAGGCCCCATCCCTGGAGGTGTTCAAGGCCAGGTTGGATGGGCTTTGAGCAACCTGGTCTAGTGGAAGATGTCCCTGCCCATGGCAGGGGGATTGGAACTAGATGATCTTTAAGGTCCCTTCCAACTCTAACCATTCTATGATTCTATGATCCCAAGAAGCTTTAAGCATGAATCTTCAGCTGCGGCAGCTTCAGCTCTGCATGCCCAAAAGGGACTCCAGACCTAACAATGAAAACTACATGCAGCTCTACTAGATGTAGCTAAGTTAGCAAGCATAAAGCTATCTTAGGAATACCTACACCAACTGTGCTTCCCATCTGGATTACCACAAACAGGAAAATTCAGATACCGTTTGCAGGGAGTTTACATTAAGGCATACAAATCAATAACATCCTGTGAAATGAATGTTTACTGTTAGTTCTTTTCAGGTTCTGCCCTAAAAAGCCGTGTTTTTTAATGTGTGTCACATCCAGCAAGAACTGGGCATGGTGCATGACAGCTACATATCTTTCCTCCAAAGCCTGTTTGTTTTAATATTTTTCACAATAACTAAGAGGTTACCTGCTTCAGTCTTCCTATATTTGAATGATCACGTTGGTTATTCAGCTACTAATTAAAGAATTTTAAGAATTGTTTTGTTTTCTACTATTTTATTTCAAAAAACATAAAACCCAGCCCAAATCTTATTCTTTACTTTTTAACCAAGAAGATATCTTAATTAATTTCAGCTGTGTTTACAGTCATACTTCTCATCCGTATCAGTTCTAGATTACAAGATAAACCAAAAATGACTTTGAATTCCACAGAGAATTTATTCCAACTCACTGGAGTATTCTTATCATACTTTAAAAATCTTTTAAAACTAAACAAAACTAAACAGCCCCCTCTTGTTTACACAGAATAGGTTCAAATTTGATGTCACCAAATGCTCATGCAATGTCAGGCAGCAGGATGCACTGGTCAGTTCTGAGATGTTGCAGACTAGCAGTGAGAACACACAGGGCATTTTACTGAGGAATTCATATGGCTGGAATTCCCTGAAACATATTCCTTTGCAAATTTTGGCTCATTTGGAAGGGTGAAAACAAACAGTTTCCATAGTAGGATAGAATAGAATATGTTGTGCACCTTGCTTTTTAACGCAACATCAGGAAATTAAGTCCCTTGATTTAGAGTTTGAAAATTTTTTATTCTATTAACATGGATTATTTTCAAATATATTACAGAAAGCCCTCTCTCCGCATGTCTCTGGAGTAAGCCAGGATTTCTTCCCTGTGAGGACATGATGTCATTTCAACCTATGACCCTTGCATGTCAGATATCTTCTAGAATGAATATGAGAAAGATAAACCTTTTTCATTTATTGTTGCTTGTGTGGCAATACCCAGCTCCACCTTACTTTCAGATGAGAGCTTTCAGGTGAGAGCTGTTTTATTGATCTGTCTGGAACTCCAAGAAAGGACACTTCCCTCCCAAACAGATCCCACTGGCAATAGAATCATAGAATGGTTTAGGTTGGAAGGACCTTAAAGATCATCTAGTTCCAACCCCCTTGCCATGGGCAAGGACACCTCCTACTAGACCAGATTGCTCAAAGCCTCATCCAACCTGGCCTTGAACACCTCCAGGGATGGGGCCTCCACAGCTTCCCTGGGCAACCTGTTCCAGTGCCTCACCACCCTCACAGTAAAGAATTTCTTCCTAAGATCTAATCTAAATCTACCCTCTTCCAGTCTGAAGCCATTGCCCCTTGTCTTATCACTACACGCCCTTGTAAAAAGCCCCTCTCCAGATTTCTTGTAGGCCCCTTTCAGATACTGGAAGGCTGCTATAAGGTGTCCCTGGAGCCTGGGCTGAACAACCCAAACTCTCTCAGCCTGTTTAGTTCCTATCCTACCAGTCCAGTGCAGTGGAAGGAAGAGCTCTATCCTTCTCCTGTGGAACTGTTTCTCTTTACATCTTTCCCAGGTGTGGCAGATGCTCTTGGTCTTTGTGGAATAATACTTTGGGGAACATTCTGCTACTTTTCAAGGTGAGCAGCTGCACAAAAATAATTGTTTTTCTTAGAAGGCATTCCTGAAATTATTTCTGTGAAAGGAGTAATGCTTTTTTCTTGAAAGCAATCAAATGTATTTATTATGCAGGCAAAATAATTCACTTTACTAGTAGAAAGAATTGAAGTGGACTACAACTTCACAATCTGAAACTTGTTCCTGCCCACTCACCTTCAAAATTGAACAAGTTTCAGGATGTCTGGCACCTTCTTGTAAGGTCAAAACTATCAACTCATTGTTCCTGTGTTTTGAAACTGGATGTTTGTAAGCATTTAAAAATGGAACGTGGAAACAGAGCTCAATTCTGCCAAGTTAGAGAAAACAGAGAAAAAGAGTCAAAATAATTTCTGACATTGTATTTTAAAACAAGGACAATGAAAAGGAACTAAATTTGTATGAACTTCCATTACAGCCAATGAACGTGTCTTAACTTCTGATATGATCCATTCTAAGTTATTTGACTTTTTATCCATGAAATACAGACAATCAAATGATTATGAACTCTTCAGGAATATCCTGATCGAGTGAATCACACCTCAATAGGGACGCGTCCCTACACTTTCTTTCTTAGCTGCCATCATATGCCTACCTCTCATTCACATTCATGACCTCCTTAGCAACTCCTAAGAACTCAAAAAAGTAGTACGAAAGTGCAGTAAGTGATATGAATAAATGTCTGTAATGCTAAAGATATGGTTGTTTCCAGCAGCTTCAAGAAAATTAATGTTTCCTGTCTTTGCTATCTGTGGTACTCCTGACAATTGCTGATGAGTACGTACACCCAGTGGGCCTGAAAATTACTTTTCTCCTCCCCTGAAGTCTGAGGAAGAGGTGGAGGGGAGATGGTTGAGTTTTGCTTCCATTTCTTTGGCTGCTCTATATGCTTTCACATTGCTACGTGTCAAAAGTTTTGAGGTTTTTTTGAGGCAGCTGGAAATAACAGAATGAGGACCTGTACTAAATAGTAACCCAGTCCTCTTCAGGCAGCACTTTGGGAAACTTCTGGCTTAAAATTCAAGCACTAGAATAAAAGGCAGGTCTCTATCCTACTCTTCACCCTGACTGTTTATGACCTTGAAAAATTTACTTCCCCTCTTCATTTACAGATCAGAAGTTAAGGCAAATAAATGTGTGAGGCAGAGTGAGGTAAGATCCTCCTATATGAGCACCTTCAGCTAGATGACAAGTAATGTGGATGACAAAGGTCTACATCTGGTGACTATGCCTACTGCCACACACTTCAGAATGAAATCTCACGGCTAGATATGAACTGTGAAAATGTAATGATGTTATCCTGTACCTGCAAACAACCTCAATTTGCTGCTTTCAGAGAATGAACTGACCATTGTTTCTCGCCATGGTGAACCACTGGGGAAGAATCTGCTAGCAGGGCTTTGTTTGCTACAGGAAAGAAAGAATGAAGAAAAGTTCTTTCACAGGAAGTAAAAGAAACAGAAACTTCCTGCTGCCATTAAACATGGTGTTCTTGTTTATGTATCTGAAGGAAATGGGGAAGTTGCCCCAACATACCTAAAAAGACCATTGGGTAAAGGACATGCTTGACCTTCAATCTCTCTTAATCTTCAACCCACAGGGCTGTGTGTACCCTGGCTAAAACTCTTACAGTTAAGTGAGACAGCATCCTCTTTTTGTTTGCCAATCAGGCTGCATAAAGCAAAGAGGTCCACTGTAAGCAAAAGAGTTGTAGAAGAGTAATGTAAACAGACATCAAGGAGTGGTGTCAGGTACTCATCTCCTTGCAAAACTCAGTGAGTGCTCACAAACAGCAGCGAAAATGCCCCATCTTAGCCATTTTATCTCCAACCTGCAGACTGCAGGAAGTGGCAACAAAACCTCTTCATGAACCAGGTTTAGTACAGGAAGGGACAATGCCTTTTGTTTGCTCAATGATTTTTCACTGATAACCTGTAAAAAATCTCCCTAAAGCTTAAGTTAGGAGGGATCTGAGCTGTCTAGTTACTTGGCAATGTAAGACCTCTCCAGTAAGTCTTCAACTACTAACCCTTCCCCACAACTTGAAATGAGTAACTGCTTCAGCATGATATCTCTATCTTCACAGTTCTCCAATGGCTAGGAAAGAGGTAGTCAAGTCATAAAATCTCAAAATAACAACGTTACTATTTTTTTCAGTTCTCTTTTGCCAGTCCCTAAGAGTAGAATTCGTTGGGAAGCCAGAGTGCTTGCAGAGGGACTCCACTGTCTGTGATCCCACAGCTCTTGCCAACTAGCCCAACTCATCATCTGCACTCTGTGAGCTTGCACACTATGGCAATACAGGTATAAAATACCAGCATTTCTGACTGAAGAGCTTCTTAAAGTTTTTAATTTTCTGCACTGTGTAAGTCCTTTCAGCATTACAAAGTGAGAGCAATACACCTACAAAACTCCAACATGCTCATAAACGGGTTGCTTGGCTTCTATAGTTCACAGAACTACAGGCAGAAAATGTGCTCGTTGAAGAAATACCCTAAAAGCAACATTTAAAACAAGCAAAATTTGAAAAATTGAATTAAAACCTACTTAATTTAGGATGGGCTAGCATGAAATGCATTAGCGTATGTTTGCACAGTACAAAGGCCAACAATTACTTAGTTTTTTAAACAGACACTAATACACACATGCAATGTACACCAGTATGGCAACTGGATATGATGCGATCAATTTCTTTTCTTGTTGTATGTTTTTTAAACTGTCAGAATGTAGGCAGCCTAAATTATCATATCTGAGGGGGACACAGAAGCCACAAGGAAAGGTGCTGCAACAGGCAGGATATGACATATGAAGGCATCAGTAGGGATTCTGATCAAAATGGAGTTACGGTCAACTAGTGAGCTTCAGCATAAGCAGGCTGCTATGTGGGTAGGGTGAAGGGATATCAGGAATTTCATAATGATTGGCATTTCTGGTTCAATACATAGTGAGAACTGGCACTCTATATTATGTTGCTGGCAGTTGGTCTCACACAAGGCCACAGGCTTTGAAAGCTCCCGTTACTAATTGCATATGATTAAATTGCTTTGCCTATATTATCCTCTTTCCTCATTTCTTTAGAAGTGTTTCAACACATTTCTAGTCCAAAGCCCTGTATTTAGAACCTTATTTTTCACTGACCATTTCCTTCTCCTCCCCTTTGCTTGACTAAGTGACCCAGCCCTTCCTCTAGCTTTCTCTCCTGGGGTAGCATCCAGGTTCCCTCACTTCCTTCATGATCAAGTGGAAAATTTTGTTTTGGAGGGTGGAGGGAAGATAAAGGAAGGGGAAGGGGAAAGACCAGGATTAATTGGTGTGCTGTGCATGATCACTGCGTTCTTTATATGACACCAAGAGAACTTCTTGATCACATTTCAGAGTGAAATCTTGCCATTGTTTCTCACATTGAGTAATATCCTTCTCCTCACTCTGATGGAATGATCCTTTAAGAACAAAGGGACCTCCAAGCCCAGTTCCAGCACGTTCTCAGAGTTGGTACTGTTGCATCCAGGGAACTGAATTTTGCATGCTTATGTCCCTTTCTCTGCTATGGGAACTACTGCATCACCCTTGATGAACTGCATCTTCTTGCCAAGAAGATACGTCTAATGTTTAAACACATTCTCAACATTAATGGAGGTGCTCACATGTGGACAAATTCCACCTACATCCACCTGCTAAATGAGCTACCTAACATTTAATATGTTCCATAACTCCAGAAATCAGTTAATCATTATGTACAGATTACAGAGTTAGCTAAATGGTCCAAAACACATCTTCCTACTACAAAATTTGAACATTTATTTGTAGCTAGTAATGATTTTAACAATAATACTAGCAGGTCCAAAACAAGCATTATCAAAAGTCCTACTAAAATTTCTCAAAATTAAGCCAAATGCAGGTAGATTATTTCATAATTACAAAAAATGAAAATCAGGAAAATTATTAAAAAAATCTGTGAACAATTAAACATGAAAAAGATTTACAATTCTAAGCATGTCATCAACTACATGCAGGATCACAGCACCTACACTGCCTGTTGGAAAACTTCAGATTTGAAGCTGTGACCTTTCACAGCAGCTTCTGGCATTACTTTGTAAATCTGGGTACCAAAATTTGCTGCCACAAACCTTCACATAAATTTCGTCTGTGGATGAAAGATATTAGACATCAGACATCTGTTTTGAGGACTTATTTTTCTTAAATTGTAAAGCTGGGATTTTTTTTTTCCTGTATAACAATGGGATTTTAAAAAAAAGGAAGAGACAACCAGAAAACTTATTGAGTAGAGAACAATTCTGTACTGGACATGTGAAAGCCAGTAGGAAAGATCATGTGTGGCGCATCTTCAGTTTAAACTTCTCTGAGGTTTGTTCAATTCCATCCATAAATGAAGACTTTGTTTAGAAAAGGCTGTTCTGAGTCACTGTACACATCTACTGGGTCATGAGTCCTGAGAGGAAATGTACTGCAAATGCCTCAGTGCATGCCTCCAGTTGCAAAATTGAACTAGCTGAAAAAGCTCAGACTGGTTACAGTGATGGTGTCTGTCTGAAAGACAGTCTCCAAGTGGGATAAGTCATGGGACTGCAAAACTGCAGGTGCCAAGCCTGGCACTTCCAGCAAGGCCCACAGAAAGACAGACTGCATGTCTAAGTTGTGGCACTCATCCTTCCAACATGGCTAGAGGATGGTGACCAGCTAAGTTCAGGAAAAAGCTTAGAGGAAGGGAGAAGAATTGTTCTCCCAATGAAGTAAGTAGGGGAAAGTTGTAATTATCCCTGTCTGGAATCTGGGATGTTGTGGTTAATATCCCTATTTTCGTCAATAGTTCAATGAATTTCCCAGTGGTCACAAGTCGTCAGGACTTTAGTTTTATATTCCACACTCTAGAAATGCATTCTGACACTGGCTCAACACTGACTCAGTGGGCAAGGTGCCGTTTACTGAATCACAAACACCACTTCCTGCGGGACTGTTTCTGCCTGTAGTATTTCGAAGGAGTGCTTGGCCGGTTAGCTGAGAATCAACCTCACAACTTAAGACAACGAAGTTGCAGAACATATGCAGTTTGTGTACTGTTTGAAAAAAATACGCTATTCCATCCCACAGACTTTGAATGAGGTTATCCAAATGCAGTAGCTTTTCATATGTGTCATATGATATTCATTTTTCTTAGGAAGATAAACTAAGTTTTTTCAAATGAAAAACTAGAAAGCATGTCTATCTTTATGCTTTTCTTGCTTTATATCCTTCTTCAATGGCGCTGCAAAGCACTTCATTACAACAGAATGGACATCTTATTCAATAGGATGATTTTTTTCCTTGTTAGAAAGTCAAGATAGCTAAAACTTTCTGAGAGAGATGGATTTCCATATATTAGGCCGTACAACACTTTTAGAAACAGACAAAAACAAAACAAGCAACTCTTAGATCACTGTAATATTACACATTTTAAAAACAAATAAAGTACTAGTGGGGGAATTTTACATGGTACTATTATCAGAAATTACACATATAATGTCATGTGCACGTGTTGCGCGTGAGTGTCCCAACTCATAAATTCATTGCTAAGTCTCTGGTCAATAGTGCTGGCAAATGTACTTGTTCTTATGATATGCAAAAGAAAGACTGCAGTCTCTTCCTCTTTGTGAAAGACTGTTGGCTGCAAGTAGCTAAATGGTTAATTCCTAGTGATGATCAGCAGGTTTATCATGAGGTCATGCTTGCATGCCAGCACTAACCACTTCAGCTGTACATGGGACAGCAGAGCTGTTTCTGCAACTCAGCCAAGCCCAGGCACTCTCCTGCTATGATTTCCATTAGCAAAAGTTTTGGCAAGTTGTGCTTATATAAATGTTTGTCAAGTACTAGGAATATGCATGAAATAAAGCTGTACTCAGAAGTAATGGATGCTTCTGTTTAGATTTCTCATTGTCAGCCCATCTGTAACTATTCTCATTTGAGAGCTTATTTAAAAATACATTTGACTATTTACATGCCTGCCAAAAAAGCCAATATTTCACATCAAGTATCTGCTTTAACTGGTAGTAAGCAGTAAGATACTTTTCATTCTGAGAGTGACCAAAGATTTAATTGAGACACAACTAACCAGGTTTCTGAAGAAGACTGTCCAAAAGGAGAGTAGTAGTACAAGAAAACAACAGTATAAGGCTAGCCTTGAACTGCTAACACATTCAAATTTCCTTCTTAAGGTTTGTGCACAAGGAATTGGGACATTATTTTGCTGATAGTAACAGCATTGACCTCTCATCCTATGTCTGAATAATGAAGACAAGAACCACTAGGAAACTTGAAAATTCAAATCAGAAATTCTCAGATGACATAAGGGCGGCTGCGTCTGTGCCAGGCACTAAGATCTGAACCAAATCTTTTGCAATGGCTATCATTTTTAGCCTATACAGGCAGCCCGAATAGATCCATAGCATTCTGTAAATTTCTATATACCCCAAACTTCAGCTTCTAAGTACATTATTGTGGAATTTCCCATAGCCGCGATGTTGCTGTACAGGAATCTTAAGAAACAAACATGATGCTGCAGAAGATTGCCCTGCTGTGGAATACAGGTTTCAGCAGAGGTGAGATGGCAATACTACTATACAAGAACTCATGAGTTCACTGTTTCCTTTGGTCATTGCATAAGATCTACCATTCCAAGGCTTTGGGATAGAGTATCACATGAGGACACACTCCTATTGTTAATCACCTGCTTATAAGCAAGAAATGCTTTCATTTTGTCAAGAGGTAAAAAGAAAATATGATGTTTACTTCCAGCCGCTGAGCCTTCTGTCTTCTTATCTTCCTAGAAAGACTTCATTAACAGAAGTGTTACTATTGCTTCGAAAGGTAAACCTCATGTCAGGGTTCAGAGAAGTACCTGTCACATCAAAGGTGCCTCAGAGCTCCTGGTAAGTTACAGCTCCTGGGACTCTACTGGCTCTAATAGCATTGGTCTATCTAACATCAGAAGAAATCCTCTCGTAACATGAAAGTCACACCAGGTATTCAGGTATCTATTCTTATTTTCACTTTTATTAAATTGCTGGAAAATTTTCATGTCATTTATTAACAATCAAAACATAGTTCAGAATATTTCTTTTGCCTTTTGAAGTGTCTGTAGATACGCATTAGTTAGAGCTTATATTTGCATTTTTGATAGTTTTTTTGAAGATACTTAAGGCCAAGTTTGCCTGTGTGTCTAATCTGAAGTTACTTACACAAGCTGTTTCAAGTTCGAATACTTGATATATATGCTCACACAGACTTGAATGTCACATGCTTAAACTGTGGTTTCCTTATGTTCCTTAAATGATTTTGTCTTTCCTCCTTTTCTGTATTTTCTCACTCATTTTTGAGGAATCAGTCTTCTCAGTATATATCACAGCTAGGGAAAAAATGTCAAACCTGCCTATAGAAGGCAATGCAGAGAAACACACAGGTCCAAGTGTGCCAAATTATCTAGCTCCAGAACTGAGAGTTGTGAAACCATAACTGTGCAGTACTGTCATTTTAATGAACCTCACTTTCAGGAATTATCTCATATTAATGTAGTGACATGCTTCAAGCATCTAAGCAAACACCTCTGCCTGGCACTGAATACTATTGTTGAATCCCCTACTCCCGTATTTCCAGACTGTCAAAGACAAGATAAATTCCTTTTTCAATATGAATCACACAGTGGGGGGAACGAAAAGCAGAGGAATAGTGTTAATCACCTAGAAGTATCTGAACCAAGCAAGTGACCCAGTAGTCTACATTGCCTTTATTGGAATTTAGCTTGAAAATCATCACTCTTGTGAGCTTAATTTCCACACATATCAAATTTAGGCATGGAAAAATAATAATTAAAAAAAAGATGCTTGGCCTGGTTCAGAATGCCTAAGGTAGATATTTGATGTTCTTATGTCCCAGGAGAGCACGCCTAAAAACATTTAACACCTTCTACAGTATATGAGCTTTTGTAAAGCTATTGCACGACTGACATTCAGTGCCTTGCACTAGAAACACCCTTTCCCCTCTTAAGACTCATATCAAGTTATCTTCTAAGAGCAGGATCTTGACAAAAGAGGCAGCAGTAGCAGCATCCACTTTTTGCAGTTACCCTGAAAGGAAAGATTGGGATTCCAGGCTCTTGTCAGCCTAAGGCATGAATTTCTAGATTTTACAGTGAAGAGGGTGGCATAGGGCAGGAGTCATTCTCCACCTTTTCCTGATGAGAATGAGGCCCTGCAGACAGAGAAATGGGAGATCTATGAGGCCCAAGAGACAATGAGTAACTAGGTAGCTTTCCAGGAAAAGCTGTTCCATTGGAACATATGTCTACAGTGGGCTTTTTGTATAATTTTGTGGATCCAAGAAAACAGTGATGAGTTATTATGGGCCAAATGCTGATCCCTATTACACCAGTATAAACATGTTACGGACTAACTGAGCTTATAGATGTGTATTTCAGAAGAGGGTTTGGGTCTCTGATTTAGCAAGTATTTTGGTACCCAGACCTATTCCATTGAAATGAACAGAAGACAAGGATCTCCATAAGCTAGTTTTCTTTTAAATAATATTCAGCGCAGCGTAAGGTAGTTTTAAGTAATATTCAGTGCAGCATAATACAGTAGCCTAGGATTCGTCCTGATGTTCCTTACTCCCACTGAGTAATACTTATTCATAGAAGTAGTTCCATATAATGAATTGTGTTACACAGACAATATTAGAATTTTCCATTTATCTCAGGGGAATTCACATAGGCTGGCAAAAGCTTTTCTATTGGACTACGATGTGAATGTTCATCACCAGGTGCTGGGAGGGAAAATCCAGTTCTTTCCTATAGTCTGTCTTACCTTAACAATAGCCCACTCTTTACACTACTTGCAATTACTTCATATGTTGATCACCTCAGAGCTCACCAAATATAAACATAACCACAGGGTTTCTCCTCCAACTCCAGTTTAGGCTTTCTCCAATCTTCCTCTGCCCTTTGCATGGAGTGGAAACTATCCTCACCAGAACTGTTCAGTAGCAGAGCTCTGTCCTTGTTCTCCTGGGCTTGGGAGCTCCCTTCACACATCACTGGCCACGTTTCACAGTTCTCTCCTTCACTGTCTCTCTTCATACTCTTCTAACTCAACATTTCTTGCCTTGAAATGGCTGTCTTTTGATTCCCTTTTTCCTTTCATTTTATATTTCACTTGGAAACACAAACTAATTTGCCATCTCTATGCAGGTGACCTTACACCTCTACTGTAAACCTCTCTCACTCTGTCAAAGAGTAAATCAGCACATCTCTCTGGTATCACCTTTTGTAAGACCTTTCATAAGATCAGACTCAACTTAATTATAAGAGAGCTCCGTCTTTCCTGGGCCTTTTGGGTTCAAAACCACTGTCCTCCACCTTCTTTCTCTATTTCTCTATTTCTTTCTTTCTCATTGAAAGCAATGAGACTTTTCTGCCTGCCAGCAGTCTTGACAAATGCAATTCCACTTCTCTTGTCTGCACTTAGAAAAGCTCCTGCAAAGGCTTCTTTTATGGAATTCTCTTTGATCAAGTCATCCTGTATCATCTGCCTGTTCCACACCAAGTCAACCATACATAATTTGGTTTCACTCTCAGAGCACCTAATGACCTATGCCCTCCAGGCCTGTCCTCTCGCATTCATCCTTTGGATGCTGACTCCTGAATAACCTGTGTGGCCAACCTCCACTGTCCACTTACTAACTTTTCTGATATTAAGTCCAGCACAACCTCCATTTGCTACTGTGTTTTCCTTCCATTTCTGGCAACTATTTACTTAATAACACTTCTTTCTTACTCTTTTCCTGGCTAAACCACAGCAGTTTCTGAAAGGCAAATGACACTTAACACTGCCTCTTCCCCTCCCGCCCCCTTCCACCCTGCCTTTCTGATCATGACTACAACAGTACTAGCATGCAGCCCAAGATTTATTAGCATGGACTGTGCTCTATACCTTGCCTTCTCCATCTCCACTGTAAATGCCTGCCTCACTCACTGCTTGGTCCACAGAGACAAGTGAGCATACTCCTGACACCTTTTGGGGAGCAAAGGGAAGATGCACTCCAAAGCTGTTTCAAGAAGCCTCAATGAAGGAGGCTTTGTTGAATCTCAATTTGAGATATTTTGCTCAAAAATCACATACATTTTAGAAGAAATAAAATATTGTCATTTCCAACAGTTTTAACAAAAATCACAGAAAGGCACAAGTGGTCAGCATTGCCAAGAACAAGCCATGGAGACAGAAAGTAAGTATTTCTGCTTTCTGGCAGGAATACACTTGGTGGTACTGATGATAGGTTATTATATGCCAGAACCTCCCTCTGGAAGACTTTGCACAAGGATGAAAAAAAGCCTATTCTGAAAAAAAAAAATAAAGTTTTTAAAAGTTTTTTCTGTTGTGCTTCTCATATACAAGAAAGCTCTGTAATCTCTTTTTCTTTTTTTTCTTTTTTTTTTTGGTCCCCTTTGACCATCAATGAAAGATGCAATTGCCATAGACAGGATAGGTGTTAAAGTTCCTGCAGGAGAGCAAGCACAACTTTCTTTAGAGATGTATTTACTTAAATTCTATAAACTTTAAACAACAATTAGCAAACAAAGATTAGGGAAAGTAGCACAGTGCCTGTATTAGAAGTAAGTTACAGGAAGCCAACTAGAAAAAAAAAAAAGAGAAAGACTGCAGCCAAACCATCCAAAGGAGTGGGAGGGGGAGAAAAGATAAATACTATTATTAGAGCACCCAAGATACATGCTATTATTAGAGTACCCAAGTTAATTCTGTTTCCCCTTTCTTAGCATGGTTTCTTTATGAGCTTATTCAGGAAGAATGCTGTTGTTCAACAGCACCCAGGAAGCAACTTATTTTTTCTCCTTAAAACTCTTTTTCCTCTGAATTGTTCAACAGCTGTTCATCTGCAAGTCTATTGAGACTCTGCATGGCACACTGGGCAGTATTGCCCTGTGGGCTCTCTGCACTCCCATCTTTTTGCAGTTGGTATCCTTTTCCTTCAACTGTAAGTTCACAGGGGTGTCTTTTTTCTTCAGAGCTTTTTCAGTATTTCACAGAACAATCTGTGACTAATGTCATTAATGTTATGATTACAGAGTTATTTTTCTGTAGCTTGTATTTATTTAGATAATTAATACTTTAGAAATTTATACTGCTGCCCACCGTTATGGTACCTAGATATTTACAGTCAAAACAATCCTGCATTTAAGGATTGTAGCACAATTCTATGCCATGGCTGCAAGCGATCTGCATCTCCGGTGAGCAGCCGGGGATACACTCAGGCCAGCTGCTACCCTCCGGGCAGACAGGGCTCCCTGCCACTGATCCTACACCCCTGGATTCTACCTGAGAGATGCGAGACCTACATAACACCCTGTTTCACCCTGGAGGCCAAACTGATAAGAGCAGGCGGTGTCACACCCTACTGAGAGCAGGAACAATTAATTGCCTCTTCACTGAGACACCTGTTATGGTATTAGTGCTGCTTGGCAGGGCATCCTGTAAAATCACCACTTACTTCCCTGTAGGCAGGAACTGTCTACGTTAGTTTAGGCATTTATCTTCCTTCACGAGTAGGAAAGCCAAAGACAGAGGAGGAAGGAGTGGAATCCTAAATGATCTTCCCAGGTAGTCTCTGACGGAGATGAGCAGTGCCAATTTTCTCTCCTGGTCTGTGTTGCATAGGGGATTAGGGTACACTGCTTCCCTGGGTACAGCATCACTGGGATTCAGCATGCAGAACTCATCCCCAAAATTTGCTTTCTTCCCAGATTTTAGCAAATCTCTTTTCTCCAGAAGCCTGCCAACTGGCGCACTCTCAGTTTGTTGGTTTTCCTGTGGAATGTGAATCTGATTGACTGACGCACTGCAGAAATAATAGTCCAAGCCAGCTGTTTCTGTAAATTTCCAATGTTATTTCAATGTGCTATTCCAGATCAGTAAGTGGCAGGCAGACATAGGATCCCCTTGAAAAATATCCTACTTAAGATCACCAAAAGAAGCACAGCTTAATCCCTAAAAAGTTCTGTATTTCCTTTCTGCCTTCTACGTAGAAAACTCAGAAGTTTTCTTTTCTGGGTTTCCCCCAGTGCTACCAGCAACTAGAAACCAGAGATAGGCCTAGGCCTAAATGCAGACATAATTTTAAGCTATTTAGGATCTCTATGCAACATCTGTAGCTCAGACTAATCTTTGCTCTAGATATTCGCTGTCTCAACTGAGCAATTTCAACAAACGTCAAAGAGATTGGTGATTTTCATAGTCAATGGATTTTCATAAATGCTAAATGAGATACAAAACATAGTTTAAAAGCAGGTGCACATCAAGCTGATGAAGAAATCCTCAGATGTGATTGTTGCTGTTCAAAAAAATATCCGTATCCGGACAGCTCACTGAAACAACAAAACACCGCATACAAAAAAAGAACATTCGTCATTCAAAAGAACATTTTGTAGAATGCAGCTACTTGCTTTCTACGCGTGAATGAAATGGGCCCAGTGACAGGGGATTTCACAGGTGCTCAAGGTGCTCAGCCAGTACCTAAGGCCAACTTCTAGCACAGTCAGTCACTTCGAACATGCAGCTGGCGTATCCAACAAAACTGTGCTTGAGAGGGATTGTATTGTTTTAAAGCTTCAACCACATTCTCTCCTAGTATAATAAAATAGCTGAGCCAACAGCAGTTGGTTGCTTGTTGTGACTGAAGCAAGCTTGCAAGGTTTTTGGCTTAGTTCAGAGATAAAGGCTGGCTACTCCTGCTGCTCATAAAGCAGCAAGTAGTGTCAACAAGCATCCAGAGAGAGTCCAGTGGCCCTCAACTGATACACTCTGCTACTTCTACCCACACAGATAACACAGATAAGAGAAGAACAGTAGACAGCAAGGAAAAGGAACAAAACTTTAAATAAACAAAGAAAGCTGAGTAGCTGAATTATACCTAAAGGAAATGAGATCACCATTTGCTTCAGATTCCAACCACAAACAACTGACAAGTAATCAAGAGTCATTAAAGTGCAAGAATTTTTATGAATCACATTCAACTTAAAATCAGCTACTCTGGAAATTCCTGGGACCCATGCAAGCTGTAATTTGAGAGAATAAGATTAAAGGTAAGCTGTGTATTTTTAACTTCATGAATGGTGATAATGTAACATTTGAAATCTATTGGTTTACAGTTAAAAATCTATTGGTTTATTCAGTCACACCTGTTATTATCTCAAGAGCTAGAAGTAAACTGATTAAAAAATTAACTTGGCTAATATCAAAGGGAGAATATAAAATGTTTTACTGTAAAATTGCCCACATTTTTGAAGGTGAAGCTAGAATATTGTAAAACAACTTTATACTGGAAGATTTCCCTTAAACTTGTAATACATATATGACTGCCTTGAAATCCTTTCTGCCATAATCCAAAATTCATCCTTACCCAATACTGTTTGATTTTGAAGCAGCATTCCAATACACAAAGCAGTTGTAAATATAGCTATATTCTTTATAGTCTATACTCGTAGCTGGAGCTACTTGATTCAGTGACAAGCTGTTTTCTTTTAAAACAACAACAAACTCATTATGGAGATGACAAGTCGTGTCAAAAGGTTCTAGGTGTTTTCTTGGCTTTTATATTCTTAATCACTAACTAAATACTGACTGTGAGGCTTAACCCTGCTCTCTTATGTGAGATGGCATAAGTTCAGGCACACATAACTGCTCATATACAAACGTAGATCTCTTCATTCTGATGCACCTGAGTAGAGAGGACTTCCAAATTATTTTTCTATTTCATGGGAAGCCACGTTGGCAAAACAGAAATTTTACTACTCAAAGGACTAATTCTGATATTACTTACATGTGATATAACCCAAAATGTGTGCCACACAACCATCAGAGTTAAGGCAATACAAAGCCTCAGGTGTACCTGAGCACTGACTCTGAAAGTGCCTTGAATAGAAGGGACTGCTCCCCCTGCGCTGAGCTGCATTACCTTCAGCGGGAGCTTGCAGAAGTGCCTGCTCACAGAGCCAGGATTTCAGGATTAGAGCAGATTTCAAAGCACGGTTGTAATTTAAAGCGTGTGCAGATTCCTGTCAGGCTAGTGAGTGTGCCTGACTGAGAAAACTGATGCGGAGTATCAGGGTACCACAGTAAGGGAAATTTTTCCTGATAGAACAGCACGTCTGTGGTAGTTCTTTTTGCTAATATTTACAGGGTTACTTAACCCTCCGTGAGTTTTATCCTTTTGAGGTTTACTGATGGACTACCAGAACCAATGTGTGGTGGATGGTATTTCTCTTTAGTTTTAATAGTTTATCATCAGCTGTGAAAATGAACACTGGAACTAATAATTATTCTTCCACCGCAGCAGCTTCTGTGAAAAAATGTGAACCTCGCAATCTCTTTCAGTGCACCACCATGAGATAAAAACCCTGTATTTCTTTAAGAGGGTTGGCGTCCTCATCTAGTTGGAACGGAATGTTATCTTTTCTAAATTTGCTAAGTCAGGCTGGCCGATTAGTCTGAAACATTCAACTTACTTCAACTATAAATTAAAAGAATCAGCAACATTTTTATTGGCAACTGAAAACTAAATCACAGAATCACAGTTAACCAAGAACTGCCTGACTGTGGGTCTGACCCTACTAGCTCTTCAGAGTTGGATCCACTGCATCTGACCTCTGTTTGAGAGAAGTACTATACAACTGCAAGAGGTTCACAGACTTGTATTGCATGAGCAGCTAAGAATAGGTGTATAGATTTTCTTTAATCTGTGCTATAAACCAGGTATGGACGAGAAAAATATATAAAGCCCTATTATTAACAGCCCTGAGTATGTAAACGAGAGAATGACTTTAAATTTTGTCAATTGCATTTTCTGGTTTAGATGCTGTACTTCTGCCAAGCAGGTAAAGTGTATTCTACGTGGTTACCCATACCATTTCCTGTAGCACCTCTCTTTTCTTCAGAAGTTTTCCCCGCTTCCATCCTCCCGACACCTCTGCCAAATTCAGATAAGAGACCAAAGTGATAAAAACACAGACACGTATATGGAAAAAGAACTAAACAGTGGAAAGCAGAAAGTGCCTCTCAAAATATAAAACTTGTTCATGGGTCTGTACAATAATTTCTTTTAAGCCACATGATTTGTCATTAATCAGTATCTACTAGGCGCATAAGTTCCATTGAGAGACTTTCAGTAGTATTTAATTTTGCTCACTGTTCTTCCCAAACAACTTTGATTTTGAGTTATAATGACCTTCTTTTCCTCTGTCCTGTCACAATCTTATTCTGGAGAGTTAACATGGCTTATAACAGGGCCTTTCTAAACTCTTGAGACATGCAGTAACGAACCTGACCCTGAAGCTACCAAAAGCCCTTGGTAGCAGAATTGGTCCTGTTTCACCCCTCACGCTCCCTGGGTCTGTGCATTTCCTGTCTGTCCAGGCAGGGAGGTCCAGCTTCAAGGTCAGGTGGAGGTCTTGCCAGAACTGCCAGGCTACAGATTTTCCAAGGTCTCTGCCTTAAGGCAAGGCACATAACAGGGGTCCAAGGGTTTATTTCAGTTGCAACCTCACTTCAGATCTTGTTCTGCCAGCGATTAGCCAGCCCAGTGAACTCAGCCACTGGAAATTATCTCATCCATTTCTGCTTCCCTAAGAGTCACTTAGTGCTCATAGAGACCACGCAGCCTTGTTTGCTGTGAGATTACTTGCAGTACCAAAGCAAACTCATTTGCAGCTAGCTTGGATATCTCTCTTCTAAACCATAGTTTCAGTTCAATCATTCAACTATAATTCATTCACCTATCTAGGTGCAAATATCCAGGCCAAAGGAATTTGATGGCACTAAAGCGGTACTGCAAACATGTCTGAGTTTCTGATCAGTAACTGTTACCAGTCCGATTGAAACAAAGCAACACCACAGCCCAGGTTACTTCTGCTGGTGGCCTTTTAGATATATTTTACCGTTGAGAATAAAGTAATACAGTATTTCTGTAAAACCTAGGTATGTGTCAATTGGTAGAAACAGGGAGTTTTTAATCTTGCTGTATCTTGTGCCAGAGTGAAGACAACTAAAGTGTTTGGCTCTTGGACCTGGGAAACAAGTATGAATCTTCACATTTTAGGGGGGAAATGAAGAACAGAGGACATCTATACAGCTTGGTCAGAGGTTCAGGGAGGTCATTGCTCACACTTCTACAGCACTTCTCAGGGAACAAAAAATGGGAAAGAGGAAGCCCAGATGCTCTAGGGTTGACTCTTTTTCCAGAAAGAGAGTTTGAGGAAGCCACCAAAGCCTAGCACCTCTTCTTTGGGAGCGCAGAGGAGGAAGGAGAGGAGTGGTTCAGCCCAGAGGAGCTCTCCTCTTCCCAGCACCTTGTCCCTTCCCTTTGCTCCCTGCTGAATGAAATCATGACCCATTTCTTCATTTATTATGTGTAAGGTTGGTGTATTAAAATTCATTATGTGAGGAAATGTTCCACACTGCTTTTAAAATCTAGATTATTTCAACCCCTGGAATTTATTCCCTAGGATAAGTTCACTCCACAGCCAAAATGGAGTGTCCACTCCTCTAAAGTGAAGAGAGTGCCATGGACATTCTACTTTGACATTTTCTGCCCTGTCTCTTAAGAGGATCTAATTGCTTGTGATGTTGATATATTCAGTCACCACAGAGAGAGACAAAAATTATTTTCCTGAAATTCAGAAAGATTTTTTTCTTACCTATGTTCATTTTTGGACTTCCGGCTTGAGCTATTTCTCTTGACTCAGTTCCTGCCATTCAGTGAAGTGAATTCAGCATGCTTTTGGCAGACGTGAGTTCTGTTCCTATGTGAGCTCTGTTCTGACGTGAGCCTGAAGATCTGAACAGAAAGGAATAGGGAACGTAAGTGGCCAGTACCCAAATAAAGGTACCACAGACTTGGCACAAATAGAAGTTGGGGAGGGAAGAAGAAAGCTAAGCCATACTCATACCAGTGAAGTTAAGTGTCAAACATAGAAGGGTGGTCTCCTTAAGCTCTGAATTGTCCTGTTACGAAAACATTTCTCTTGAGGGAAATTCAGGTCAACTCCTGCTCTGACCTAGCCTCTGAAGAAACTGGTCTTCATCAGCTACACAGCCTATGGAGACCTGCCTCAGCTTAGTCACCTGCACTACCTGAAGCTAAACCCTACAAGTATACCCACAAATACTACGTGCTGGTTTGCTGTTATTCACTACATTGCTACAACGCCACAGCATAACCTGAAAAATCACATTTGACTGGGCTAGGAAAGACTATCTATTTTGCTGGGCCTGCATTCTCGAACAGACGTCTGTCAATTCACATGTCCATCTGCATCTTATGAAATGACACCACTTTGAGTATTTCTTTGGAAGACAGAAATTATGGGAAAACAATGACCAATTTCTCAGGATCAGAAGATTGTGTCACGTAGAAGGAGTTGTAAGTAGCTTTGCAGAAGATGAGTGTGAGCCCCCTGTCCTAATAGATTCCAGCTGGCATGAGGAATGCACCCTGCTCGCCCTAAACGCCCTGTGTTTCAGCTCTCTGAAAACACATTCAGTGCCTCAGGTACACATTCTGGCCCAATACCCCCTCCCAGTGGGCTGTGTTTAACCCACACCCGAACCAATTTAATCCTCTATTAATTAATAAATCATTTATGCTTCTCTCGTTATGAATAAAATACACCAAGCTTGTTCATATCTCTAGGCATGTTTCAACACAAGTCATTCTTCTCATAGCTGTCACTCACATTTCTCTTTTGTTTTAGTTTGTTTTTGTTGTTTGTTTGGGTTTGGTTTTGTTTTGTTTTTTGGGTTTTTTTAA
Source organism: Burhinus oedicnemus (assembly GCA_008921705.1). Lineage (NCBI taxonomy): Eukaryota > Metazoa > Chordata > Aves > Charadriiformes > Burhinidae > Burhinus > Burhinus oedicnemus. Next base: position 779,542 of record VFFE01007626.1, on the reverse strand, counting down.
ACGCCTCTAAGCAATCGCTGACTGCCGCGGGGAAGCCGAGGAGCCCCTCACAGAAATCTAACTCGCAACGAAGCTGTTTGCTCAGCCTGACCGTACTCCCCCCACCCCCCGAAACTAAAAAGCAGCCTTTAAAATTCCCCCTTTGAGTCACTCCAGCTGCTTTTGTTTGCAGCGAGGCAAACGCCGAGGCGCTCGCGAGTCCCGGGGGTGCGGGCGAGCCCCGAACCCTGACCCGAACCCGCCCCGGGGCGGCAGCAGCGGTGGCGGCCCCGCCCCGCCCCGGCCTTTATAGCACCGCCCTGCGCCGCCAGCGCCAGCAGCTGCTCTGCGCTCGCCGCCCGCCCGGCACCGACAGCCACAGCAGCAGGGACCGCGGGGCTCCTGCGCGGGTAAGTGCCATGCCTTTAAAACAGAACTGTGATTTAAGGGCAAAAATGCCAGGTCTATGTCGAACAGAATTAAGTGATTGCTCTTTAAATTAAAAAAAAAATATTAAAAATGTCATACGATGCAGCATTTCAGCAGTGGGGAAGATCTAAGTGCTACTGTATATCATAATTTTAACAAGAAATCAGCAGTGCTGCTATTTGTGATGCTATAGTTGGGCCTGAGAAACTAATTATGATAACAAGTAACAAATTACTTGCATAGATGACAAATACACTAAAAATAACTATTTTAATATGAATAGTGTTTAAGGGAAAACATATCTGTTGAAATCTCTACTGAATCTGAAAAGCGTGCCTGTCCAAGTACCTGCGGCACAATCTGCTTCCTTGCATTATGAAACCTGCTTATGAGTAACGGCTGCATCGACATTAGCATTTTGGTTTGGATCATGTCAGCTTTTTTTTTTTTTTTTTTTCAAATGAATCCAGTGATCTTCTCTGTTCCCCACATTTTGGTTCACATCACTGAATGGCTTTAGAGTACTTGCACTGTATTTCTTCTGAATAAAACCAGACTGGCAGATGCACTCCAAATACCCGCTGGTGTTCAGCCTGCAGGACCAAACTAGAACTAGTCCAATGTAAAAACCTCTGAAGCAGACAGAGCGTGGAGCAGGTCTTCAACTCCAGCTCGGTTCTGCATACCTGTTCCTACTGCATTGCGCTGCTTGCTGATGTAGATATAACTAGGGTTCCCACAAAGTCTTTTAAAAAATCAAGTTTTCCCGTTTTCTGGAACTGAGGACACTTTAATAATAAAACAACAAAACTCACGACTTTCATTGCAATTTAAAAAAAAAGACGTTGGTACTTTATAGCTCTCTTTGCCCATCAATTTTACAAGCTGGTTTTTTAACAGTCACTCTTGGGAAGATTGCAATATATGCTTGGCTGCAAGAGCCAGCAGCATATAAGAACTCAAGACAGAGTATGTTCTAAGCCTCTCTAATACTGTAAATAAGTGCAGTAACATCAAGACCAGACTTCCAAGAGTTTGCAGTGGCCAGAGGCACTTGGTGAGGTGGCCAGGCTTATGTAAGTGCCTAGCATCAACAAGATGCAGTCAGCAGCTATAGAGGTCGTGGAAGAAAGGAGCTTTCCCTTTCATACCCTAAATGTGGATGTTCAGTGCTTTTGTTGCAAGGTAGTAATCATCAATTGAACAGGTACAAACAGCTGGACAGCAACTAAAGACATCTGCCAATTTCTAACTGTTAGTCCACGCTGCAGAAACTGAGTATGGATTTTTCCCATTGCCCTTTCTCTGCTTTATTTAAACTCTAAAAAAAAAATCTAGTTGTATTGCTAAATGTGCAAAAAAGCTTCAAACAATAATGTCTAATTTAATATATGGAAATCATAAGCAGATATTCTACAACAAGTCAATGCTTAATTCTTCTGTCAATTGTGTTGTGACTTGTTCTGAAACCTGCTGAAGAAAATAGAAGCAAGAAAGCTGATACTCAATGCTGCAACATGACATGAAGTTCCTCTTTTCTTTTCAGAATCAAAATAATACGGATAGAAGAGGAACAAAGTGACAAGTTAACTAACAACATGAAGTTTCTCATCTTCCTCACAATAACCCTGGGCATGCTTGTCACGGGACTAGATTCAGTAAGTTTTGAAATAAAGGTGGGGGGGTTCACTTGGAACCACTTCTGGTTTTGATTACACTTCTGCTTTGAACAGTATAGTAGGCTTTTGACTTGAATTATCTTTGCTGCCTTTGTGTGTACATATACATCTGCTGCGCATGTACGTCCAAGAAACATGTTTTTGAATCCTTTGTTTTTTCTTCTGATTCCGCTCCACCCTAAGATGTCTGCTAGTGTTCAGTTAGTGAAGACATCATGCAATAACCAAGAAATCTAGCTTTTCTATTTTTCTCTTAATCCAATTTAGACCTGGACATTGAGTACCAAGAGCTCACTGGTCTTTCATGGAGGTGGATATTGGACCTTAACTAAACTTTCACCTCCCCTATTTGAAAGTGTGATACTAAAAAAGGAGCAACAGATAGGAATTTTGAATATTTTTTGACTATCAACTTGTATGACAGTTGATATCTAGCAGCAGAGTCATTCACCAACATTACGGAATTACATTGTTACCATTACTTGTTTTAGCTCAGGCAAGCCCACTTGACCTCTGGGAAAAGTATACTAAAAGCCTGACCTTACTTAATTCCATGGAGAAAGAAATATCCAGCCTGCAAAGCCAAGGCAGGACTTGAAGTACAGGGCAAGAATCTATTGTTGTATAAATCTACTGGCTTTTATTCCATGGCACAAACATGAAGTACCACAGTCACCAAAATGACAGAGGCAGGTGGGGAATGTTGCATCTTTGTTGCACTGGTTGTTGGCTGAGAGGTGGAGAGGGAGAAATTCCCTTCCCCATTTTAGGGACACTGACTGTTGAGAGCTGCTTAGGTACTTATAGCAGAAATAACTGCAGTGTTGATCTGATGCAGGGAACCAGCTTGGTGGGGGTTTTCTGAGTTTTTTTTTTTTGTGTGGTGTGGGTTTTTTCTTCCCCATTCTGCTTTGCTCAAGTAAAGTTCAACTTTTCATTCACATCCAGATTCCACAGCAGGTTCAATTGGTAGCTACCTGCAAAAACCTGAACTGTTGAAGGTATGCCGTAGGGAACAGAGCTTGGGCCCATAAAAGATAGGCAAACAACATAAAAGAAACTGTTTCCTTAAAGTCCTTTTTTCTTTTCCCTTAGGTTTATAGCAAGAAGTACTACAAGCTGCCATATAAACGCAGATCGGTTCACAAGGGTAAATATCTTCCTCTTCTACTTGAACCTAAAAAACTTGTTATCCTGCAATTACATCTTCATACAAGAAGGAGGACTCTTACTGAAACACCTAAAACTTAATTTGCAACTACATTTCATTTCATCACTCAAATGCTTTGCCTCTAATTAGTGATGCCTTTTACTTGCAGAATGCCATTGTCTGAATGGAGGAACCTGCATTTCCTATTACCTCTTTAGTGGAATTAATCGTTGCATATGCCCAGAAGGATACACTGGGATTCACTGTGAACTAGGTACAGTATCTGTCTTCCTTAATACAAACTAACTTGATTGAAAAGATAGGCAAATCATGAATATGAATGCAAAGTGAAACTATTACCCATAAACATGTGACTGGATATCCTTTAGCACTTTATGCTAACAGACTAAGTGAGGAGAAACAACTAAATATTGGCGCAAAGTCAGGAGCTCTAATTTTTTTTTTTTTTTTGTCCATGCTTCTTCACTAATGTTGCCTACCTCACAAATGCTTTAGTTTGGGGTGAAAAAAGTGAACTTGTTTGGGAGTGTAGAACTGATTGTATTGTGCAGTACACTGAAACTACTAAAGAAGCAATACGCATGCTTTAAAGCATAAGATATTTGATGCTCAAAATTCATACAGAACAAATCTAATAAGAATACATAATCAGTCCAGATTTTGCATAATCTGTTCTCAAGTGTAATGCAGGAACTTTTTTCTCCTTAGAAGGATCCATACAGGTTATTTCTGTCTCAGAACAATTACAAGCAAGAACATGCTGCTAATGAAATATTATTTTCTCAGACACTGACAGCATATGCTATACTGAGAACGGGGAGGACTACAGAGGAATGGCAACGGAAGACGAATGTCTGCCATGGGACCTTCCCTCAGTAATCAGGAGGGGTCATTACCATGCTCATTTGACGAATGCTTTGCAGCTCGGACTGGGCAAACACAGCTACTGCAGGTAAGAAAAGCATCACTCTTCCTGGGATGAATTCTATTGCCACAGCCCTAGAAGTGCCTCAAGTGATGGTAAATGTTTGTTTTCTTTAAAAAAAAAACCCAAACAAAAGTCAGAGATAAATTTTGACTAAAAATATTTGGAATGTGACTCTTCAAAGTGTTTAGAGTTCTTACCACTGAAGCTGATCATACTGCAAAATCCCTAGTATGCAAAAGATACAGTCAGTTGTTAATTATTTTCTCTGGCATATCTTGCAACAGAACACTTTTGGCCCTTTCAGGACAGTTAGAATTCTAAGACACTACCTGTTTTTTTGTTTTTGGGGTTTTTTTTTTGTTTTGTTTTTTAAAAATCCTGTCTTTATGAAAAGAACACTTTCCTTTATCTTCTAGAAACCCAAATGGAAGGAACAGGCCCTGGTGCTACACCAAGAAGGGATTCACCATTCAAGAAACACCCTGCAACATAGAGAAGTGTGGTAAGTAACATTAACTTCAAGACAACTGATTATTTTTTTTTTTTTTAATAGCACAAGGTTGGTGCTTAGTTGTAAGAACATCTGAACAAAATTTCTCCTTTCATAGGGCGTGCCTGTGGTCAAAGGAGCATCAGCAAGTACTTCAAGATTGTTGGTGGAAGCCAGGCAGAGGTTGAGTCTCAGCCTTGGATAGCTGGCATCTTCCAAAACATTAGGGGTGTTGACCATTTTCTGTGCGGTGGCAGCCTCATTGATCCTTGCTGGGTGCTTACAGCAGCACACTGTTTTCATACTCCGTAAGTTTGCAGTTCTGCATCCTTCTTATTTGCAACTTTCTTCAACTGATTTCTTTGCATGATGCTCACTGAGAAACCCTTCAAAATGTACCATAGTAAGAATGTTCTTTTCATTGAGCAAAACAAGAAGAACAGCCATAAACACTAAGCTTCTAGGAGTCCAAGTCTAGCAGAATGAGCTAGCAAGATGTGAACATTTTGGTGGATTATGCAATTTAAACAATTTTGGCCTAAATTGGAGCCAGGGTTTCTTTTTTACTGTAGCTGTTTCCAAAACTTAAAAGTTGTACTGAAAGGTGATGAGCTGTTGAAAAATACATTTATGGGTGTTTTCTGTTGTCCTGTGGAAAGCTGATCATCCTGTCATACTGCAGAGGATTCTCATTGCCAATGCCTGGCATGAGTCACAGCTAGCTAGGTGTGCATTTCAAAATGCCTGAACATCTATCTTAATCTCTTCAAATGGAAAATCAGGATGCTTTCCTTTAGAACACTGGATTAACTTTCAAAGCTGAGTAAATTTTGCTTTTTCTTGTGAGTATTAAAGTAAACACAAAACAGAACCGGGACTGGATCTAAACTGTTAACCTCACTGTCAGAAACAGGTAGTCTTCATGAATCTCTTTATTCTCACTCAGGTCAAAAAAACCACAAAACAAATCCATGTACAAAGTCTTCCTTGGAAAGTCCATACTGAATGTTACTGATGATAAGGAACAAGTATTCATGGTCGATGACATCATCTCTCACCCTGAATTTACAGATGACACAGGTGGCAATGAGAATGATATTGGTAAGTGTCATCTAAATATGAGCCTTTAAAACACTGAGGATAGCTGAAGGCTATGTAATTGTGGCATACACTTTCTTGTAGAAGTAGAACCAGAGATGAGATGAAGGGGAACAGGAAGTAGGTGCTTTTGAGAACTAGGCCTGTACTGAGCAAGACTTTTCTACTTGTATAAATTTGGTTTGTGGTACACATCATATGCATTACCTGGCACATAGTCAAATATAAGCCTGTCTTACCTCTAGACCTGTACAAGTCTTTACCATAAGCACTGGTGGCAGCATCCCGTTTCTACCATCTTATTCTGTGTCTACAGAGATCATACTGTATGTATAGTAAATCATGAAAAAATGCAGGTACATTAGGTTTCATCATATAGTAGAGGAATGCCATATCAGGTACCACAATAGCCAAAGTTTTTCCTGAATTAATCCAGACTCTGATGAGTCTCTCTGGCTTTCACAAGCCTATCCCCAAACCAACAAAATCAGAGATGGGTTTTTGCAATTTGCACAGAACAAGACTTGCCACTCTTGCACTTGACACTTAGAACACTACCACCCTTTCCAAATTCCTGCCACTAAGGAAAAAGACTCCAAGAATAGCTTCATAAGCCCTTCTGGTGAGAAGTACGGTATAAACTGGTCCCTCTTCAGCAGGGCAAAGGATGCCAATCTCTACAACCAGTCAGGAAGTTGAGGTTTTAAAACACCTGAAGATACACTTGCAGAAAAATCTTCTTCCCTGAGCTATCAGCGCATATCCTTCCAGGAAGGAAGATCAAGTTGAAATGTTTGCTAATTTTAGTGCTGGGAAATTAATTCTGTTGTTACTAAATAATGATCTGGTGTCATTCCAAAAATCAATGAGACAAACCATATGTAACCAGAACTAAATGTAATTGCAACTATTCCTGTTAACTGTACCCTATACTCCTCAGAGAACTTGAGGGGCAGGGGGGAAACTTGCTTTACAAATCTAACTATATCTTCTCTGACTTCTTTCTTAGCTTTGATAAGGATAAGAACAACTTCTGGACAGTGTGCAGTAGAATCCAAATACGTCAGAACAGTCTGTTTGCCAGAGAAGAACCTTTACTTAAGAGACAATACCAGGTGTGAAATATCTGGCTATGGAAAACAAGATTTTTGTAAGTAAATGACTTCTCTTTGTAAAGTTGTACTTCCACAATGTGGGAACTGGATGTTTTTTATACCATGATCTGCAAAGGATTAAAAAAAGATTCCTTTCTATTATTCTGTGTACTCCATGTGCATATCTCAAAGACAATCTTTGCTATCATCTTCTCTATCTGTCCATGGCATTTCCTAGCTGATGCTTCTCACACTTGTCAAACCATACAAAGTAAGCCAAGATGTAAAACACAGCAATTTTTTTCATTCCTGATGTGGTGAGGAGTAGAAAAAATTAAAGCTGTGTTGGAGGATTAACAAAGGATTGCATTTGTGCAGAACCTCCTTCAAAAACTATCAAACTTTCTCTCTAAAAACGAAGCTTTATAGAATGCATTTGGAACATTTGTTTTTACCTTGTCAGAACTTATGCAGTATTTGTTTACTTTTACTGTTAATTAAGCTGCATATAAGAGCCTCAAATCAGAACTGGAATAGTTATGCTAATTTCTTTTAAGTCCTGAAAGTGTGTTGTGGGTTGGGTTTGGTTTGGGTTTTTTGTCTTGGATGGTGAAAATAGCTAAATATTCTTTTGTTTGCAGATGACATTTACTATGCCCAAAGACTGATGTCAGCCACTGTAAACTTAGTATCACAGACAAAATGCAAATATGAATACTATGACAATATCAGAGTTACTGACAACATGGTCTGTGCTGGAGATCCCACATGGATGACTGATGCATGCAAGGTAAAAGTGGTTTGGTTTATCTTCTAAACTGTTTTAAATGCATGTACGCTATACGGATCAACTGATGGCGTTTTTTAATTGTACTAGCCAGAAGAGTCTCTTTTTATATAGCAGGAATTTAGTACATCCAGTGGAGTTGACATGTAGTATGGCCAAACATATGGAAGAAGGTTGGGACCTAGAGTGAGGTGTTACCCCTCCAGACCTCCTTTGGAGGAGCAAGTAGTGCTGTATCTTAGCCATTGTTATTCCTCAAGGTCTTATTTACAATCTATTAAAAAAATGGCTGGTAAATATGTATCAGAGGAATACAGTAGCTATTCCAATCTCAGCTTGCACTTTCTTAACATCAACTATAGATCTGCAAAGGTATAAAAAGTGAACTACTGGGGGACACTGAGCCCCTCCATAGATTCCTCAACACTAGACTTGCTTCCCTGCACCCTCACTGGGCAGAGTGGCCATAGAAGCCACAAGTGTTGTCCTTAAAAGTGTAAAAGTACCTTATGGACAGGGAGGCGATTGATTCTGTGATGAAGAATTGGGTATGCTGACTTTGACCTTACATCACTAGCCTAATAACTGTGATTATAAACTTAGGATGGAGTGTTGTATACAAGGTAACAGTTCTCTCTGTGCCCTGCTATGGGGGATCTAGAGAACTCCTTAGCTTACAGATCATGTTCAACTTGCAGCAGATGCTGAGCCTCCTGTTCCATCTATGCAGTGTTCTCAAAAATCAAAACTTTAGCTCATAGGTATTTACTAGCTTGTTTCACTAGAAAAACTATCACAGGCTCCCTGTTATAAAGGCTCCATCTGTAGAAAATGGCCTAATATGTTCTCTTTCCATTGTCAGGGAGATTCTGGTGGCCCCATGGTCTGTGAGCACAATGGCAGGATGACGCTTTATGGGATTGTCAGCTGGGGAGATGGCTGCGCAAAGGAAAACAAGCCTGGCGTTTACACCAGAGTTACTCAATACCTTAACTGGATTGACTCCAATATGAATGCAGTAATCACCAAGAGTCGTTTTCTCCCTGAACCAAAGTGACCTTTTTTTCCATATCTGGACTCAAATGAACAAGATTAAGCCTATACAGATACCAGGACACTGAAGTCCTGGATGTCATGAGAGGCTTTCCTTTTAAATGCTCATGTGGTCTGTCACTCACATCAGTGTTCCTGAGGCAGAGAGATGGTTGATGTATTAGATTACTATTCTGAATTACCTGAAAACCACTCCATGGGATGCTAAAATATTTAACATTTAAATGAGTATTCCCATGCACGATACTATGCATATCAGTTTATCTGTCCATATATGAACCAGCATTTGGTCTGGAAGTATTGGTAAAGTTTTAACTTACTTAACTCAAGTATTCATTTTATACATGGTCTGAGTCTAAAATCTTTCCTTATCACACTGAATAATGCTAAGACTCCTAGGTCCTAGAAACCTAACCTGTTAAGACCAGTACTGAGAGGGTGATCAGGCTTTGCATCAGAAAGTGGGAAAAAAACTGCATCAGCATTAATTATCATTAATGCATGAAGAAGGACTAAAGTCTGCTTAGACTGAGGCAACACTTAGGTGTTCAGTGCTATAGACCCAACATATAGTGCAATCTTAAGGATGGCACCTGTAGCTGTGTCAGCATTACAAACTCTTAATTACACTTAAGAACTCTTCTGCAAGAAGACAAATCAAAAACTTGACTGGGCTTCCAGGTGAAATCTGAAGGTGTCTGGCTCCCCTTAAAAGTCTGATTATGTAATCTCTCTATGCACCCAGGAGAGGATTTAAGGACTCGACACCCCTTGAATGGTGCAGATGTCTAAAGTCAGAACTTTACTTCCAATCATTTAACTGATATTATATGGAAACTACTTCTTTTTACCAAGACTTATGCCGGTTTTATTTTTAAACTTTGTTTTATAGATTTGAATTATTTGTATGAGGGCTGGAACCTCAAGCTTTATTTAATTATTTTTACTGTGTTTAACTTATTGTTTGTATGAAGGATGTTAAAATATTAAAAAACCCTGTTATTCTTATGTGTCTGTTCCTTCTCTCTTGAAAGGAAAATGGTATAATTTGAAAGACAACTGCCATTATTAAGTTCTAATCTGAACCATAAAGACATTTGGCAGAACATAAATATTTGAACTTCCTGTTTATTAAAGCATTTCCTATGAGAAACTAATGTCTTCTACTCTGGGCTACAGAGTGCTAAGAAACTGTGTGTGCAGTAGCAAGACAGAGAGTAGGATGAACAACAGTGCTAAGGATCCAATATCCATGCTGCATGTGCTTCCGGACTCCCATCTAGCCCTGTGGACTACAGATTCTCGAGTGGTTGCAGAACATTAGGTAAACTTGTAAAGCAAAACATCATCTTTAGGCTTCATCCTAAGAGAATGCAGTTCTCATGCTCCAGAACTGCTCTGCAATAATATCCAAATCACTTGGTGGTGGGAATCAAGAAATTGGTTCCGAAAGTTCACTCCTTAACTAAACTGTTACTGCATGTAGAAGAAGGCCATGCAGCAATATCATAGAAAGGTGCTAAAGGGAGAGTGATAGTTTCAGCTATCCTCAGTACTTCTTTGTGGACACTGATTTTCTAAGAGAAGCGTTCAAAGTTGACCTCAAGTACTGCTAAGCAAAATCTTAGGTAGTAGAAAAAGCTGAACAGCAAAATTTTTTATGTTTCAATTTATTTTCTTTTTCAAGAAAGAAGTTTAGCTAGAACAGAACTCATAGTAGAAAGTGCTAAGAATAAAAAATTGCTTAAAGCCAACTGTATTTTTAATTCTGGACAAAACATCACAATTAAACACAAAGTAAGTCCTTGCTAAAGATAAGTTCTGTTGTTTGGATAGACAACAAAGGCAGAAAACACTCTCAAGGTCTTTTCTTTTGGGTGGTTAAGGGGACACAGTGAGATCCTAGCATCACTTCAACATCCTCAAGAGCATGCACTGTCTGCTTTGATTTTGTTTCTTTTAAAGAAGCTACAAGATGCAGACAGACTGGAGATACTGGATTTACAGAGAAGAGCTTGTATCACAGCATCAAGATGCCATATATTTGTGTGATGTTTGTAATTGTGAAAGTAAAAGGCTTGCACATACAATATCCTGTCAAACATTTAACACTGTGAAAAACTACTTCCTACACTGAAATGGCCATCATGGAACAAATTAGCAGCCTAATTAGCAGCATATTTCCAGCTCTGTTATTGTTAAGTCACATGTCTTTATACTTCAATTTCCCTGCTATAAAATGGGTGGGACAGTACTTCCTTTCTCCCACAGATCTGCCTAGGTATGATTTGTCAGGAGGAGGGAGAGTTCACAACTGTGTGAATGTACTGGGAGAAACATGCTGACATCCCGGTCTCATACAGGGACAGCAAGTGCTACGTAAACAAGAAATGATTACCGACAATACTGGATTGTGAACTGTTTGGCAATACAATTTGTGGTTGAGATCTACAAACAGAAATTTATTAGTAGAGGTTACCACTGTGTGTGGTAGAGTTATTCAGCAAAAGCGTGCTGTTTGCAGACTGCTGATTAAAGTTTGTGCCGGGAGTTAAAATTGCATTGTTTCTAGAGAATGAGTTGGAGATCTCCTGTGAGAGACTGTGAGACTGGAGACCGTGCGAGAAGAGAAGGAAGGCACCTCTTTGCTGCTTTTCTAGACAATAACTAACAGGACAGCCTGACCAGTGTTGGCAGAGAATACTATGGGCAAAAAGTAAACAATGGTAATATAGTTTTAGACAAAAATATACTATGTTTTAATCGTGTCTTTTGGGATGCTACAGCTTTCTCACTTCAGTATTTCTTTCATTTAAACATTTATCAAAGTACTAAAGTCAACAAATTACCAACAGGTGGAGAATATAGGTATCTTCAGGGTGATTGCATATTATTTTCATTCAAATGAAAGGCACATTTGTCATTGACTTCTACGGGCTTTTTCTATGAATAAAGTCAATACAAATTAAATTTCAACTTATTCCCATTATTACGAATATAAGTAAGAATGAAAAAGGAGCACTAAACAAAATTTGCATTTAGGTCTTTCATTTTGAAATTTAGGAAGCCCTGGAGAAAGTGTGAATACAGAGAGAGTCTTGAGAGCTGAGGATTAGTTAGATGTTGTTTTGGGTGTGTAGTCTCATTTGTTCTTTAGTTCATGTTAGATAAACCGCCTGAACAAATATGAAATCTTTAAACAAACATACAGTGTACATACATCTCTGCTTCGGCTGCTATAATACTTCATATACTCTCTTTCAATGTCCTCTGCATGACTTTGGCCCCACAACTACAATATCATCTGGCTGGCTAGTTATCAGAACCCAGGAAAAAGAAAGGCAGAAGATGAGAGCACTGTTTTGCAAAACCTCTTCCTGCTACAGAATCCACAGGAAACATTTTCTTCCCTTCTTACAGAGAGTGAGCAGAGGACAATCTAGGTTGCAGTGCTGGTGAGGATGAAGAGAAACAGCCTAGAGAACTGTGCATGGAGCTTGGCAAACACCACTGCAGAATGGCAAGAGAAATACTAGAGAGAGGACTTTTTTGGAAGGTATTAGATATCTGGTGGATACTAACACACATGCAAGACAAATGATACCATAAATCTGCTCTTACTTAAGCATCTTGTTCCTTGATTTCAGATATGTGGCAGGCAACAGAAAGGAGTAGAATGGAAGTCCAACAAGCATTTAGAAACAGCTGAGAGGTGGGCATCAGCCAAAGAGAAGAGATCATACTCTCAGAAGCCTTAGGAGCATAACTAACGGGAACTCAAGTTCCTACTTATCTTCAATACTTCCACAAAAGAAACATATTAAGCAATGAGGATAAAGCAGTATCTGATGTGTCCAGAGCATAGGAAGCTGGTTTAACCTGTCAGCTCTGAAAAGGAAGTGATGCATCCTGAATGGACAGACCGCTTTACCTTATATAGCTGAAGCTTTCTTCATGGAAGTGAAACTAAAATGTGACTCAAAGCACTTAAAAAGAAAATCTGTTTTAAATAAACTAAGTTATGGTGAAACATGATATATAGTCACCTATTTGTTGCATATGTTACACCACTTCCATGTGGAATTGTATATGTGGGAGGATTTTGTTTGTGCATATTGAAAGCAGAGCAATATGACTATTTGGTCACCAAGCCTTTAGGTCACTTTTGACACTTAACCTGAATGCTTGCTTTGGAGCAAATGAGAACTTATCCATGAAAAGAGAATCAAACCTTTCTGCATTCATCAAGCTTATCATCTGAAGTTTCAGATATGTCTATCTCAAGTCAAAGTAAAAAAGGTAAGTGACATACTTGAAACAATTCATACTTGAAACGTATCCATTACAGAGCAAATCTGGGTTCAATCTTGGTCTGGCATACCTCTTCCAAATTCATCGCATCTCGTGCAATTATACAAATGAGCAATCTGAGCACAATCTGGGTTGTGGTGTTTAACCTTTGGGCAAGTAGAAGAAGTGGAATTTTAAGAAGCGAAAATGCAAGAAATTTATGGAACGAGTGCTATGTACTTCATGAACAGTAAAATGAGATGTAGACCCACAAGTCAAGCATGAAAACACAAGCAGACCCACATGTGCAGTAAGCTCAATTCCTGTGTCTTGTTCCACAGCTACAGCCAACCAGTTGACTCATTCAGATTTAGGCTGCATCTGTCTGGTAGGATACACTAATGATATATGAAGCTAGGAAGGACTGCAAGTATACCAGCATCCAAACAGAATTCAGACTGAGCTTAGCACACCAGAGTTATTGGAAATGAACAAGCTAATAAAGACAAACAGGAATAACCAAACACACAGATGTAGATGAGTGATGACTGGTATTAAAGAGGATCCAGAAGGCACAGCAGGCCACAAGCTGGGTTTAAGTCAACAGTATTGAGTAAAAAAATGTAAACATACTGACACATACACCAGAGCGCAGTTTGTAAACCTAGGGACTAGGCAGACACTCAACTGTGTCTGCCTGTGGTGTTTTGAGCATCATTCTTCTTGATGAGAACACAACAATAATGATCAATGGTCTAGAACACGACAAGGAGAAATGACTGAAAATATTTGGTTTATTTTATCCGGAGAAGCAAAATCTACAAGGGACATTTTCTTCAAAGGGGAAAAGGCTGCAGCAGAGAAGGCGATAAACTGTCCTCTGTGTCTAGGGAGGTAGGGTGAGAAGGAATAAGCCTGGTTGCAGGAAGGGAAACTGAATTGAAGTATTATGAAATTACTCTACAGGTAAGAGTAGTAAAGCATGACAACAAATGGCATTGAACATCCTCCACTGGAATTTTTCAGAACAATTTAGATGGAGATAAACCAGTTGTTTTGGGCTCTTGCAACGAAACTGGAAGAGATTTTGAGAAATCATCTAATCTCAGGTTCCTTGTTTTATTATGAAATAAATGAATATGCTCAGTGACTGAGATGACTACATGAAAATACAGACACCACAGGGAAGTTTAGAAATAGTATTACACAATTTAACTGTCTTTTTAAAAAGTGGCTTTAAAAAAATGGCTCCTGTGAGAAAATGGTCTGGATTTCCGAATTAAAAATTGAAGGCAAACCTCCTAATGGTGGCCTAATAACTATAAAAAGTTTTGAGCAAACTTTTCAGTGACTCTTAACAAAATAATATTCCAGAAAGGACTAGAATCTAATTAATTGCTTCCATGTCCCACTGGACAAAATATTTTCAATGAATAACATGTGCAACTGGTGAGAGAGTAAAATTATTATCCCCCATTGGATAGTGGAAACATTATTTCTCCACTGAACAACTGGAAAGTGTTTTGTACGTAATGCTATGACTTGGCATCATACGCATGAATTACCTCAGTATGTTTCAAGCTGGAGGCCTCTGGGTGTGATAAAATCTTCCAAAGCACAGTATTATCATAAGGAGGCAATCACAAAGGAAGCTGAAAATGACAGGCAGCCATCAGACTTTGCCAGTCACAGGCTTTTGCATTTTAGGATCTGATGCCTGTTCGGTGACAGTATAATTCCAGAAAACCAGCTGAGCACATTTACAGATAAAAAACGTCCACAGGCAGTTTCATCATTTATTAGAAATGAAGCAAAGTATCTCTGCTAGTCACAGCTCAGATGTTCTAAATTCTGTATGTTCATAACTTCAGCAGCAGTAATTAAGAATTACCACTTACTAATTCTTCCCTAAATTTTCTTGTGTTGTGGCACAAAACTTTAGTCTAAGTTAAAACAAAACATCCCCAAGTGACATAAATCAGAACATTACTACAGCTGTTGGAATTGCAGCTGTTCCATGAAGATCACAGCATGTATTTGGCATTACTACAGCATATCAGCACCCATGATAGAAAAATCTTCACTAATGTTCTAACTCCTTCATCTTCAAATGCACCTGCAAAGTCTGACACATTGCAAATTGGTGTGGTTGGGTAACTTTTTTATTTTTAAACATGCTTATGTGCTATATTAATAGCAGCCTCAGCCACATGAAGAACTGCCTTGAACAGGTACCCTTGACCATCTCAGGTGTATTTTGCTCTAGAACTTTCTAGCCAGAACCTGAGACAACATTGCAGGACAAGAAGCAGTTTAAGTAGCTGCCATTCAAAAATGAATTGATTTGTCTCAGAAATGATTCTGACTAATAATCTTCCAGAAAAATAAGAGGAACTATCAGACTTAAATCAGCAACAGAATTCAAGTGCCATCACTCAAGTGGGAAGACATTTTTACCTCCTTATGTGGTTAACAGCTTCTGCTTTATTTCTGGAAGGATCTTAGCTGTCATTTTACAATTGTGATTCTTCACAGAATATGTCCTAGGCATCCTTGTTTGGGTGTTTGATTTGGTTTTGAATGCCAAATGGGGCGCAGGGGCAGAAACTGATGTGGAAAAATCCCTCAAAGACGCAGTGTAGAAATTCTCATTGGGACCATCATGTGAAAACTGGGCACAACAGAAATAGTTGAAGTATCCAGTTTTATAGAGGATCACTGGAGAGACTGAATCTAAGCTTGGCTGTTTCATTTCCCTTAGACACCTTGCATTTGGGATCAAGTGTATTTGATTACAGACATCACATTTTATTTATCATCTTTAAGAACAAACACGTGCTTATTTCATTTCAAACTAGATATAAACAGATAAATTTGAAATCTTTTTCCAGAACAACCCAATTTAATCTAGAATAATTGCAACTAGGTTTATCCTGCATATGAAATCTTTTGGCATCTAAGGACACTTCTGTCTTATATTAACTGTATCCTTTATTAACAGTAGACTTGTTTTAAGACATGCAGTATCAAGAGCTCTTTTGTTTATTACCTGAGGAGGCAAATCAGAGAAATTTATTATCTTCTGTAGCCGGAATCAGATTATGGAAATATTTTTAGATGGTCAATGCAGCCTTAAAACTACATTAAAGGGACTTTGAGAAAATTTAGGGGGGAAATTATATAAGCTATTAGCTTTGCTCTAAAATTTTTTGTACAATTTTTGTTTTAACAGTCAGATTTTAGTCTTAAAATACACATATGTCCTCCTGAAGCATGAAAACATTCACATGGACAGAAAAAATACCCACTGTTCAGAGGCAACAGAGCTGTCAAACATATAAGATGACAAATGGTGGGAAGGAGATAAAGAGAGTGGATCCCAAGGATGCTCCCCTATGACTGCTTTGAATTGCAAAGCTTAAAAATAAAGTTTGTCACTTGACTGTGATCTATGTCAGCAGTCTTTTAAATCAATACACTTGCAATAATAACAAAAAGATTTATTATTAATTGCAGCATTGAAAATATCAGGAGGTAGCAATGTTTAAAGACCTCTCAGGAACTAGATACAGTATCTCAATGAAACCAGACCAAAGTGCCAGGCTATACTGGCATGCTGGCATTTATGCTGACAGACTTTGTGTCAGTGTAAGAGAGGAGACAAGTATACAGCCATAATGGAATTTTATTGTTTTCACCACAATTGTTTTATAGTTTTTGCTACCTTGGTTTAAATAGGTTAATCACCTTTCCCTGCATGACAATTTTACAGGTACAAGACTGTGTGGTAACAAGATCTGAATTTCACAAATACATGAGCTTTTCTGCTACATTTTTTCCTACCAACCATTCATGACAAAGGCTGAAGTTTTTATGTATATATATGATGTATTTCACCAACTTAACATCAAAGGATCCTGCAAATCTCCAGCATTTGAGCTTCTGCATTCAACAGCCTGAGGGGGTAAATATATCTGCTGGTATATCCTAGTTTCTATAAGGACAATCAAGATCAGATGCTATTTAATTATTGTTTTTTCATTGTCTGAGTATCTGTTACACTTGTGCAGCCACTACAACTAAAGTTACAGTCTGTGGGCTCTTCGAATGGCAAAGAGCATTTCTGCATGAGCTTTCTTATTTAGAAGGCTACTGGTACCCCAGCCATGTTGTTGGTACCACTGCACAGGAGCCAACGGCTCATTTTTCATATTAACAACACCATTGCCAAACAGAACTGTTAGTCTTGTATTTTTAGTTACAGAAGCTTGCTATGAAAATAAAGATGCATCAAGACAGTCTTTATACAGATTCAGCAACAGAAATGAAATGTAAAACTCCTCAGATCAAATATATGGGTAATCAGATCAATTTGGAGATTGTGAGCTATCAGAGAAATAATATTTTAAAGGGAGAATGTAAATATAGCACTGAGGAAATTCCCCACCCTCCAAAAGACACCTCGATTACTGAATGATCTACAAAAGCGTTTGAAGTCTTATTTCCAGATTTAGTCCACCTTGTTTGGGTCAACTTCATGTCTTTTCTTACAGGAAACAATCTCACACCTACAAAGCTTCCCGCAGATAGGGCGGCTTCCCTGTCTTTAAATGCCTCTAGGAAAACTTTTATGAACATCTGAAGAAAAAGTAGTTAAGACTTTCATTGACTGGCCTAGATACACTCCAACTTTGATGGGCCGCATTTGCTTTTGTTCAAATCTATATTTAAGTTATGTGCCTGCAACCGATAACGCAGACTGTGAAGCACCAGCATCTCGTTGCCTCTCAGGGTGCCCAGTGCGCACAACTGCCACTAGATGGGGCAGCAGCCTCAGAAAAGGAGATGCTGTCGCTCGCAGCCAACGCACAGAAAATTTACTGAGACTATGCACGTAAATCACGCTGAAGTGGTTTTATTTATAGCTTGACCTTTGCTCCCCTTCCACCTCAGTACTTATGAAAAGACGAGCAAGGGACAAACAGTAGGTACTCAGCCATTTACATATATAACCCCGCACTTCTTAATGTGACCCTGCCAAAGAAGGCTGTGATTCCTCATTGACATTTATAATCCTGTATCTTCCTGACTTTTATCTAGATTTCAGGCAACGCTAGCACACTTCATGGCAGCAGAAGAGCCAGAATGCTGCCCTTATGAGAACTCCTTGTCACAACAAAGCCTTCGTGAACAAAAAAAAAAAGGCCAGTTATTTCATGTCACGCTCACAGGAAGGCATGGAAACAGCGGGAAAAGTGTTTAAGAAGAAATTGCAAAAGCACAGTACGGTACATTACCATTTTCCTCCAACAATGCCTGAGTTCGACTAAAATAGCACTGGCAAAGATAAACTGGCACATAAAACACGAGCAAACACGACAGTACTAAATCTTACCTAAGAAGAGTAACAGTTATAATTGCTTTAAGTGGGAGTGATGACAGTGATCTTCCCCTGAGCCGCTCTAAAGCGCTAGATCATTAAAACGTGCCCGCCAACTGCTGCCACTTCAGAGCGGTTGCTGGGAGCGTCCCCCTCCGCCCCCCCGCTCGGCGGCGGCGGCTCCGCTGGGGGCGCCCGCGCTTCGCCTCGGCGGGACCTGGGGTGGCGGGGCCGGGGTGCTGCGTTACCGGGGGGCGGCGGGGCCGGGGGCGGTGGCGAAGGGCAGCCCCGGGTCGGCCGGGCTTGCGAGGACTGAGCCGGGCAGCCCAGGCCGGGGCAGGCGAGCCGGGCCTGCGTGTTGTAATACAAAATTCACGGGGAGGGGAAGGTGCCTTTCCCCCGGGACACCCCAGACACCCGCAATGATGCAAGGCTGTAACTCCGCCTATGAAAATATTAATTTTCATATTATTATGAAAATATTGAGCTCAGGCCGTGTGGCCACGTGTAAGTATGAGCTGTATTAAGCTCAATAAGCTTTGTTCATCAAACCTAAATTGTTTCATAAGAAGGAAATTGCTGTGGCAGGCTAAGCTGCAAAGTCATCATAACAAGCATAAACTAGGCTAAGCTGCAAAGTCATCATTGTGATAACTTGTATTGTATATTTGTTAATCAAACCGGTATGTAAGCATTATACAATATGCTAATCGCTGTAAACTAGTATAGCCGGAAGACTGTGTAACCGTAATGTCCCGCTAAGTACTGGCCTTGATTGCCGGATAAGGGAACACTTTAGGATTGTAAAGGTATGTAAATGACCTACCAGAAGGCCAGGAAAGACCCCCTAGCAACAGAGCACGAGACTGCAGAAGAAACCAGCAAAAGCCACTGACTATAAGAAGAGGACTCTGGAGGGGGTAAAGCGCGCGCCGTCGGTGGAGCGGGACTCCCGGGCCGCCCAGCGCTGTTTTGCTTGCTGCCGCTTGCTAAATAAATATTTCAAATTTTAATTGGCTCTGTCTCTCCTCAATTTGTGAGATCAACTTATAACATGAGCCAGCTCAGTGCGCTGGCCTCAGAGCTGGGAAGTGACTCCTCCTCGGCTGGAGACAGTGGTGAGGCTAGCGGTGGCATCCCAAACGCAGCACTGAGCTCTTCCTGGCACTAACACTCGGGCAGTCTTCTGCAGACCACTTCCATTACATACTACACAGAGACAGAGACAAGTACTTTGTTGGACCCGAGTTACACCAGCATACTGCAATTTGGTTTGAAATGGTTTAATGTCTTGGATTTTGGATGCTGAAAGTTTTAACTTCAAGACTATAACCATGAAGTTTCTACAGGTGCTTGGGGAACTCAGTCCTTGACTGCTTTCTGATGGCAATTCAGATATACTCAGGTAATAACCAAAAGTTTTTTTATAATTTGTTTTTCATGGGTCTTTGCATCTGACATCAGACATGTTTATGCAGGGAAGCAAAGTAGTCAAATGACTTTTGGCAACGTGCTTCCATCAGAAGATGTATGAACATTTTCAGAACAGAACTGATTTTACACTGAGTAAGTATTGTAACCTATTCAGGCATCGATGCACAGCTAAAAAGGCAAACCTTACCAGTTTGTTCAAGAAGTTGTCCCGTCCTGAAAGTAAAAATGGCATTATAATATCAAAATAGGTGTAACAAAGATTAACAGAACAGCCAGCCAGAAAGCACTTGCATGTGTTTAACAAACAAGTCTGCACACCCCCTTGCTACAGGTGTCTGATCTGTGTTACCACTTGTTGCCAAATCTTACAAAGCCCGTGACCCCAACATTAGGAATCCTTATCATTCTGGATCTGGGAAATATGAAGCCGTTAAAACACCTGTGACAGGAAAACACACCTTGTAATGTAAGAAACTTTTTTCAGGCTCTAATTTATCAAATTTATATAAATAATTCTTTTCAAATACATTGCTATAAGAAAAATGTGAAATACATGGCAAAGATAAAAAAATCCTAGTTCATAGTTCCATTAAAGAGAACTTTAAAGATTACTTTCTCCTTGACATATGAACAGAAGTCAATATTGCTTAAAGAAGCAAATGCTACTTTTCCAGATCAAAACTGAACATTTATTTCATCTCATTCTGCAGATGCCAAACAAACATGACATCAGTCAGAATGCCTGAGATATTCTGCATTTCTCGCAAACTACCTACCCCCATTAGAAACTGGTTTTGTAACATTTAAATAGGTTTGTTACATGCTGTGTTAGACTACTACAAGAGTACAGCACACAAAAATTACCCACTTTCTACTGACCTTCATTACGGATCAGTTCACATTCTAAAATGATGCCAAATCTGTCATTCTTTTTATAGTCCTTTCTGCCACAAGTATATGATATAACATGTTTTGAAAGCAAATGAGATTAAGCTGTGGCAATCAGCATTGAATCAGAAGGTAAGGGAGGAGGTAGATAATTTTCATCATCTTCAGTAATCTTCAAAATTATTTCTAGAATTCATACCTTTTGCAAAAGTTAGTGGTTCAGATGCCAAGGATAAGTAAGTAGATTTTTTTGTTTAAATCATTCTGACTGAAAATGTGAAGACAATTTAGTGTAAGAGAATTTTTTCTAAAGCATTCGGTTACAAATTAAATGAAAGGTAACAGCCAAGTAATTAATTTCCTCAACAAGATGTATTCAACCTATTAACATATGCTACATAAACTCAAGATGGCATTACACAGGAAAAATCTCTTTCATGCAAAAGATGGGGATTAAATAGCTGTCATTTCCAAATGAAGTTTAATGAAGAAGCTCCTCCTGTTACTGCCCAGGCTGCACTCTGTATGGCAGCCTTCCAGTTCTGTGGGAAGGTTGTTAAAGCCGCAGCAATGGCAGATATTTAACATGTATCATTGGGGCACTGAACAGAGTCCAGACAACTGGTATCTTCTAGCACATGTATGAAAACAGAATTCTGTACCTTAGTGCAAACACACACTTATTGGCTCCCGTAAGTTAATTCATCTATCAGTGTCTTTCATCACGGACAACTGATTTTCCAGCTCTCTGAGATCAAAGCTTATTGTGCCTTTCATAGCACTTACATAGCTCATAACTTCTTCAGATCTTTTGCAAGACAGTGCAGATACATCCCGATTCAGCTATCAAACATTCAGTTCTCAAAACTCAGTATCAGATGGTCAGTTGAGTTATAGACACTGCAAGAGCCAGAGGTGTATCATCTCCTGTACTCTTTGGATGTACTTCTGGTCTCTTCAGCACAGAACCTACTCTAACGTGTGTGTCTCCTTTCTGCTTCTGTGTTTGTCCATCTCTAAAAACACATTTAACAGTTGCAACATTTCTCTATTGACTGGATAAGTAATTCTACCTTTACACAAAAAAGGCACATCATGCAAATATATATAGAATAGTTTTCCTTGCTATAAGAAAGTGCAGAATTCCATTAGAAGAAAAGGTACTATGTTCCATGAAGAGAAAATTTTTAAAAATATCTGGTTCTTCACTATCTTTTCTGTTATCAAAAAACCCCAAGTATCTTCTTATTATAATCCTTTCTCAAGTAATCAGAGAATTATAACAATTAATTTCTTTCCCCTGTTGTGAATGTACATTGATAAAAACACCACCTTGCTGGAAAAGAAACAACTCAGTTCAGGGTTTTTTGTTTGTTTAAATAAAGACTCAATAAATCAATAAACCCAACATTAATAAAAGTAAAGCCAGCCTTAAAAGCATTAGTCAATTTGTCCCAGGTCTTGAATTTGAATTTCCAGTTCCTTGTTGTTTCCTTAAAATCATCTCTTTGGTCAATAAGGAATTTTGTGAGCTCCTGTAATCACATGTAAAAGCTGTTATTGCCACCCATTAAAAGACAGGTAAATGAAGGTAAACTGCAGGTAAGCAAACAGCCTTCACAGAGAAAGGAAAGTGTACATTGCTTTTTTACCATACAGTTCAAATGTATCCATACGCCAGTGTTTGGTCTGGCATACAATTCAAGAAGTAAACAAATTGAATGGGAACACTATCAGTCCCCCCCAGACCTGAGATACTGAAGCCACTTTGTAAAATAACTGGACAGACAATGTAAGAAAAAGGAGGGGGGACTCAGAGGCAGCAGATTAGGCTAGAGCTACACTTTGGCGTAAAACTTTCAAGAATGGGTGCAAATTTTGCTCTGTCAATGAGCTGTGAAACAGTGATGTGCTCCAAATAGCCTGTTTCATGGGCAGGACGTGATATGCAAACCTGGATTTCTGACTAAGATTTACAGATAAGCTCTTTAATTTATGGCTATTGTAGATAATTTTTAAGTGTAGGAAGTAATCTATAATATATGGATGTTTCTTTTCTTTTCCTGAAGCTCTGGAGAGGTAGGGTACAAGGCAAGGATGACTTTCTGAAAGTTTTATCAGGACCTCTGAATGTTTGCATAGCTGGAGAATGTTGGGACCCTGCTTCTAAAGCAGGTATAGACTAGCACATACTTGTAGAAACAAACTGCTAGTTCTAACATTATATTTCAGTATTCACAAGTCAGACTGTCTTGGTTAGCTAAGGCAGAAAATGTTTTTAGGGACAGAAATTAATATCCCAAGCTACGAAGCTAACCAATATGGGACCTAGCAGAATATTCATAATGCACAGGCCAAGTTCACTAAAGATCAAAATGTATTTGTTGAAGGAGAAGTTTTTATATATGCAACAACAACAACAAAAAATCAGTGTGTTCACAGCTTAACAAGAGGACAAGTGGTGATTTTTGTCATATTTTACTTTTGGATGCAAAGTATTCCCACTGTTCCAACCAGATGTAGACCTGTGTCTAGATCAAGTATTTACTACCCTACAGGACATTTTCAGATTAGGTCCATAAACAATATAACTACGTCAGTTAAAAAAGCACATAGAAAACACTTGCATTTTGTCATGAAACATGTCACAGCTTTATTTTAGCTGTTGTAAAGGGGTTAAACTCTGCTAAAGAGGAAACCAGTGCTTCAGCAAATGAGGCCGATTTTCTTTCCTAACTGTACAAACTGTTGCATATATTTTCCCCTCTAGCAATCTCATTTTCATTGTTTCACACTACCACCCTGAATAGTAATTAGGCTTTGAATAATTCCCCTCATCATAATGCAGATGTCAACACCAAATGATACAGGCACAAGCTATAGTGTATGTAGCAGCTCTGGTTTAAAATGCAGATTCTTGTATGCAGAGCCAGTGGAGCATGTGTTTTTTATTTTTCAGCTGTTTCCAACAGATTGAAAATTCCACAGGCTACAGAGTCTTGAATAATTTAGAATGCTGCTTGGAATACTCCTTAGCTAGAAAAATATATAAGGTGTGTGTGTGTGTGAGGAAATTCCTTCATTTTACTTTGATGGATAGATTTGATCCTTAAATAGTAGTGTCTTCCTAGGGAGCAGAAGCTAAGAACATATAGGGGTAAGAGACATAAAACATGCTAGTTCAGGAGAACAGATTGATTCATTGTATTAATGAGACTCAAGAGCAATTTCATCATTGAACAAGACTAGCAGCAGGGCTATTTCTCTGCTTCTGTGACAGGAGAGGAATAAAACTAAGCTGTAGGACTTGCTTGATTACTCGGAACTGACAAAACTCAGGTAGGTGTAGAATAGATTAGCCTGTTACTGCTTTAGCAGTTTAACTGCCAAACACCATGGCAGTTATTAGAAAGGAATGGCTAAACATATTTATTCAAATGTATTGGTGATTTAAGTTAAATGTTTAAAATAATTAAGTTAAATGTTTAAAAAATATATTATTTATGGGCTTCTCTTGAGTAAAAGAGCATGAACCCAGCAAGGGAGTAAGTTAAGGTCAGATTCCTCATTATGCATCTTTTTCCATCTCCTCTGCATGCGTCTTCCCTCAGCGGGAGCCAAATTCAGAAATGGTATTTATGTTGCACATCATTTTTCAAACAGCTATTTTACCAAAAATAAAACACATGCTAAAGAGTCCCACATTAAAAAACCCCAACTCTACAAATCCCGTTTGTCTAGATTGTGTTCTAATGAATAAAACAGCAGGACTTTATATTTTTTTCAAGATCAAGCCCCTGTCCTCCACAAGAGGAGAACAGGAGCTTTTTCAAGATTCATCCCTGTCCTCCTCAATGCCAGCAGCTCCCATTGAATCTCACAGGCACCAAGTACTTGCTCCAGAGGCAGAACCTGGCAACTTTCTCTTACCCTAAAGTCCAGATTGTCATGAAATAGAAATATACTTCAATGAGATCAAATGCCTTCAAAGACGACTCTCAGTCAAGACATTCAAGACTACAAAACACACAAGTATGAACTACCTATGCAGTTTATGTTTTGCAAACATCTGCAAGTCATAGTTTCAAGGCTAGGCTGCAGCTCTAGCAAGAGGCTGAGAAGGAACTGAACTGCTGCAGCAATTGTGCTCTTTCTCTGAAGAGCGCCTCTGGGGCTTTCCTCACTTAGACCTGTCAAGTCTCATTGCTCTGAACATATGACTCACTCAATTAGACCTCAGCTTATGCACTTTCCCACTTCTGCCACAGAGTCTGCGTTTCATGTATTCGTAGTGCCCGGATTTTCCTCTAGCTCTTTGCTGTGCCTTGTTTGTGGGATTTCAGAAGGAGCAGACGTGGCAGCAATGCACATTTTCCGGGCAGCTGCCTGGCAGCTCTGCACTCTCTCACAAACACGTGAATCCATGACATGACCGTGAGCATGCCAGATGCACAACCTTCTCCCTCATCAACTACAGTCCCATCAATATCTGCTAAAAGATTCATGCTCCAAGCATCGACCGAGTGAACAAAGGGAATATAACTTAACAGATCTCTCCACGTCTAATTAGACAGTGCTTCCACTCAAGTGAAGCCTGCTAGAAGCAAACAGCCAACACTGCCAACTTCATGTGGACTGGTAACTAGTCACTAAATTGGCTGCCACTTTCCCCTGCTCCTCGGTCACTGACCGAGGGAGGAATGCCTGCAGGCCCAGCTTTGCGGCTGAAGCTGATGTGCACTGAGAGTGGAAGCCCTGCACATCATGCAAAAGGCAGACAACTTGTCTCCTCTGTTTCTCAAAGCCATAATGGAAGCAAAGGGCTACATTTTGTGTAGTTTCTTGGCTTTAGTAGTGACTCCCACTTCAAGGCATAGTGGAAGACTATTCAATAAGAACTAATCATACTTACAAAATCACATTCTCTATTGATTGTAATTAGACAACTTAAGCATCAATTTTTTGCATTTGACTTTCATGCTTTTAGTAGTTTTACTTCATTTTCAAGACACATTCCTAGGACTAATGAAAATACAAAATAAAAAAAGCTGAAAAGCTTAAACTCAGGGAAGCCACATTATCTTATGCATTCATCTGGTAAGTGCTGTTATTCTTTCTTGCATAGTACTTAGCAGAAGATAGTTATTTTCCATGGCTCAAACCACTTCATTGTTTGGTTAGCACTTATACTGATTAATTAAAATGACATATGAAAAACCATCAAAGCATAAATTCTATTAAGAGGGGAATTTATTATCATCAGCATAGCCTAAAATTGATGCCTTAATTGAATTTGCTGCGAAAGCTGCTTTACCAAGCCAGGTGAACAACATTGCAATGTCATGTATTCTGTACCTCGATGGTTGCTTGTATGTTCAGAAGGAAAATAAGCTTAGTGGTGTGTGAGGACATAAAACTCTTCAGGCATTTAGACTAATTAAAACAGGTACTTCCAACAAAAAGGAAATGGGCATGGAGATGAGCCTCCATTTGGAATCTGTAAGGATGGTTAATGCATTAAAAAATGGCATATTGGTTGTGAAGATAGATGTTCATATAAAAATATTATGACACTCCCAGTTAGCCATTATCAGTATTTTCTTAAATTAAGAAACAAGCTAAAAGCTATATAAACCAAAAGGAATCAGGAATTAGATTTCATGAGTGGTTGTTCCCATGTGGGACTACAAGCCTTTAGTACACTGCTTGATGACTGGTTGCAAATACCAACAACCAAAGCAACCTTCAACTCTTCCTTTGGCTGACATTGTTCTCAGTGCAATGAGAAGTAGAATAATGACAGCTTTGAGAAATGTCTATGATGCAAGCCTGCATGCTTACAGAACAGGTAAGTGTTGATGTCAGAAGATGATTTGCAGCAAAAATGTGAGGGTTTTTTTCCTATTATCTTTATACAAAGAGGCCAAACAGTGCTTCTGCATCCCTGATACTGATAAATAAAACCATAGAGTGCTTCCTAAGAGAACTTTATCCCAGTGTCACCAAGATGCTAAATGCTTATTATCATACTGGGAAAGATCATGATACATCAATTAAACCAACTATAATTATGTTTCTCAGCGGGGCTGGTGTGTCGAGTATAGAAAATAACTTTAAAATTAGCTCCCCATTTCACTTACCATTCTCTGCGTGCAAAGATATGAGGCTTGAACCTACAATGTTCTTGTCTTCCTTCACCTCAACATCTCTCTCATGTTCACAGATAAGACTTGGTTTAAAACAAGCAGCTTAGTCAACAAGAATCTTGTACTGCAGAACAAGCTAAATAGTTTTCTATGAGTTTCTAGCACCAAAGGAAGCACCAATGGTATTTAGCAGAGTGTTTAGTTAGAAATAATGCCATTCATACTAAAATGGGATAACAAAAGCTGTGAGAAGTTGTAATGATAATTGGTGTTTTGCTTAAAGCCCAGAGGGATTTAAGCTTTCATTTACAAGAAAATTTGTATCACTCATGGTTTCAGAGAGAAAAGTAAAATCGTGACTCAGGTGTTTCCTTAAACAAAACAAAGAAAGAAATGAAAAAATTTCATGAATCTCAAAGAAAATCCCATGATTTTACAGGATGATGGGGGAGGGGAGAGAAGGGATCCAGAAGTCTGCACAATATTAAAATATTTGAACTCTGTATAACTATATTTGCGATGTAATGTATTTTAAAGATCTTCCACAGGGAAGCCTAAGCAAACAGAAGACAAACCTGAGTGGTTATAATATTGCTAACACTTGCATTTCACTTTCACATGCTGCACCACAATAACAAGAACACAGAACTAGACCAGCATATCTTAATTCTGTCCTGCAGAATCTTTCAAGGTCCCAAAATTACTGTTATTCCCCCTTTGCAATGAAAGCAGGCAAAGCCTTTCAATACTTATGTAATAACACAAGGGTTCTGATACAAGTCCCTGCTCTAATATTTGAATATGGATTATGGGTATTTACTGTGGATTTTCATTCCACATCACTCTAAATCAGGCAGAGCATGGTTTTAAATGGGCTTTTCCGCACACCATGTCAGTAGCCCTATTTTTCAAGCTGTAGTCAGCCAGCAGTCTGTAACTTGGTCTTTAAATATCTTCTTCTGCCTATTCTCAGAATTTTACATTAGCCAATAATTTTACCAAAGATTTAATTTCCACAAACTAGGTCTACATATTACCCAGCGATACCACTGCTGTCTCTTAAGAACCTTTTTTCTTCATATGCCAGCAAGTTTTGAGTCTTAGAAGAAAAGCTTGTTTTCTAGGCCTGTGTGTAGCATGAAGAATGTAGCAGACTTCCACATCACCAATTTCTTCTTCGTTGAAAAGCCACCTTGCAAGGACCCAATACCTACCACCAGAATCCACCACAACAACACATCAAAATATGAGACAGTAATATTTTTTTTTCCCTCTTGTTGACTGGGTAGCATTTTACTCTACTGGCACTCTGTTCAGCATGACCAGGCCAAACATGAAGCTAAGAATTTAGCGGAGGTGAAGACACACACAGACGCCATACTGCTTCCAGTAGCCAAGCTAAATTGCCCAGACGTAGCAGGGCACCTCCATGCTGCATCGCAAAGTACTGGGTATGCATTGACTACCTACCAGGTAAGAAAGACACTTAGACAAATCATCCTCTTACAAGAATCTCATTTGTTCAGGAGAGAGTGACTGAAATAGCCTTTGAAGTTTGATGCGGCAGGATTAATGTCTTTGGTGGTTTTAGGCATATATTCAAAGTGTTCTGAAAATGTAGCGAACACGAAAGGTTACCTTGAAAGCAAACAGAAGGAGCCAGTCCACTACTAAGCCTCAAAAGCACAGCCATTAAGGATCTTGTAATGTCTTATTTGAGAAAACTGGTAAGTGCCAAATCAATTAAGATATAATTTTGGATCACTGATTTCTAAGTAAGAATGCAGCAAAGACATTCTGCTAATTTTTAAAAAACAGACTGACTCACAAAAGCAGGAAAAAAGTACTGTCTGCTGTTCTATACTAAGGTGCCACTTTTTGAATAATCTATATACAGCATCAGGTCACAGAGGATTTCACAGTTCTACAGTGAAGATAAAGGAGAAGCTGAAAGCATGGAAATTAGATACAACTGCATGTCACAGCGTGAAAGTAAAATATATATGTATGAGTGGCCTTTTCTCTTTCACGGTCCTGCTGAAGAAAGCAAGAATGGTAGTCATCACTAGCATCCACAAGCTTCCCCTAGAGATGAGAACCCCAACGGATTTCACAGAACCATCATCTGCCCTTGCTCTTTTCTTCAAGCCAGAAGACTGTTCTTAGCTAAGGTAACACAGATCAGGTCCTCTGGCACAACTGAAATGACTGAGGGATAGATCTTTGTTATTTCCTGTCCTCAGTCCTAATTTTCCCATCATCAGATGGCACAGCTTTAGGGTTACTCTGACTGGCATTATGTGAGAAAGCCCCAGATGGTTTTTGCAGCTTCCAGATAAGCTCTTTGCCTTATCCTGGCACCGTCATTGTGCCAGTATCTGAGAAAGCTGTGATGTAGAGCTGACTGTTGTTTTTGCAGCAACAACATTTGCCAATGTTTACTCAAGGAAGAGGAGTGGCAGATGGTTACAAATGAGTCATTGGTAAATAATGCAAGAACATTTTTTAGCTAACCCTGAAGCAATCCCTTGGGATTGCCGAAGACCCCTATGAGACACACGACATTGATTCCATGGACTTAGCTTTAAGGAGAGTCCATTTACAAATGCAGAGGTGGAACATTGATTTGAAGTAAATTTTATAGTGCTCCTTTGTCTCATCTCCAACTATGTTTCCAAATAATTTTTTATTAATTACGTTTGCAAATGTTTGTAGCCCTTGAAGAAAAAGGGCACTCCTGGAAGCTCAAACCAGGCTCCATAGTTTAGCTCATGAATAATTTCCAATACATAAGTGTGTGTTATACTTTTTTCCCCTAAATTAAGTATTGTAACACATGCATACTCAAAATCAGACATAATAGCAGCTGAACCACTGATCTGAGAAACTAACTTGTGTCACTGTGGCATGACTCATTCCTGAAGTAAGAAAATTCTCATAATTTTGAGTAGTAAGAGGCCAGCTTTCTTATCTATTGAAGTACATTCATTTTCTCTCTTCCAGTGCCATTGTGTAGCTATTGCTTACAGATCCAGGCTTAAGGCAGCATAAGAAAAAACCAGAAAGTCTAAACCAAATATATGTGAATCAACAGTTAGGGAGTGGATTTTACTGGGAGCCTCCATTCATTGTGACAGAAAGATTTCAAAATGAAGGCAAGTGAAGGCAAGGTCAGACAAATGAAATGTCAGTTATGATTCCTTTTTAGAAATGCAGTATATCTCATGAACATTCCTTCATTCTGTTTCCTTCAGCAGACTGACACATATTGTCCTCCTTGACTGGTAAGCCCCAGCCACAATGGGCTCAGCAGTATGCTATATTTCCATAAATTCACATCCACCCAGTACCATCTTTAACCACAGCAATCAACTAGCCGCAATATGGCTTAGTCATTTCCTTACAAGTTTATGTCTCATCATCAATATAGATCCACATAACAGAAACATAAGTGGAAATTTTCAGAACGAACACAAACACAATTCTAGGTAATAGATCATTTAAGGAGGCAGTGAAAGTTTCTCAGAAACTGAAGCATTCCCACTTTCAGACTTTCATACCTCACTTGTTCTTCGGTCAGTGCAGGTTTAGGTGTGAAATTTGGTGCTGCTGCTGCCTAGCAGCACGTACACAAGACAGCAACAAAAAGGAGTTCTACCGATGCCTAGAAAGCCCCAGCTCAGCGTAAAGTCATTGTAAACTTAGCTAAATGAGCTAGCATTGCTCATCAGTCATCCAGAGATGGTATTACACTGCTGAGTGGCTGAAGAACACAGTGGCCCCATTACCAGACAAAATATAAGATCAGAGCCAAATATTAGAGCTCTGCCGTTTTCCTACAACCAGAAGTGAAGCATTATATTCTACAGGTGATAAGAAGCACCAATACTCTGAGAACATCCAACAACTAAAGAGCTATAGAAACTCTATTCTCTTTTGCCAGGACTAACACCTCATACAGCAAGAAATCTTTAGCCATTGGTGAACAACAAAAATCAAAACTCAACAAACTACAGCTCTGTTTCACTGTTAAATGTTTTTTGTTAGTCATTGTTCCCATCCTTATCCACCTACTTTAATTTGACATCTGTATACAGACACATCTCTCGTGTGCATGTGCCACACACAATTACATGGTATCATAGAATCATCATAGAATGGTTTAGGTTGGAAGGGACCTTAAAGATCATCTAGTTCCAACCCCCTTGCCATGGGCAAGGACACCTCCTACTAGACCAGATTGCTCAAAGCCTCATCCAACCTGGCCCTGAACACCTCCAGGATGGGGCCTCCACAGCTTCCCTGGGCAACCTGTTCCAGTGCCTCACTACTCTCACAGTAAAGAATTCCTTCCAAGTATCTAATCTAAATCTACTCTCTTCTAGTTTGAAGCCATTGCCCCTTGTCTTATCACTACATGCCCTTGTAAAAAGCCCCTCTCCAGATTTCTTGTAGGCCCCTTTCAGATACTGGAAGGCTGCTATAAGTCGTCCCTGGAGCCTTCTTGTCTCTAGGCTGAACAACCCCAACTCTCTCAGCCTGTCCTCATAGCAGAGGTGCTCTAGTCTTCTGATCATCTTCGTGGACCTCCTCTGGACCTGATCAAACAGGTCCATGTCTTCCCTATGTTGTGGGCTCCAAAGCTGGACACAGTATTCCAGGTGGGGTCTCATGAGAGCAGAGTAGGGGGACAGAATCACCTCCCTCGACCTGCTGGCCACGCTTCTTTTGATGCAGCCCAGGATGCGGTTGGCCTTCTAGCATGTGAGCGCACATTGCTGGCTCATGTTGAGCCTCTCATCTACCAACACCCCCAAGTCCCTGTCCTCAGGGCTGCTCTCAATCCACTCTCTGCCCAGCCTATATTTGTGCATGGGATTGCCTTGACCCACATGCAGGACCTTGCACTTGGTCTTATTGAACTTCATGAGGTTGGCACAGGCCCACTTCTCAAGCCTGTCCAGGTCCCTCTGGATGGCATCCCTTCCCTCCAGCGTGTCGATTGCTCCACACAGCTTGGTGTCGTTGGCAAACTTGCTGAGGGTGCACTCAGACGCTACATTTATGTCGCCCACAAAGATGTTCAATAGTACTGGCCCCAGTACTGACCCCTGAGGAACACCACTTGTCACTGCATGCCACTTGGACATCGACTCATTGACTGCAACTCTTTGAGTGCGGCAGCCAATTCCTTATCCACTGAGTAGTCCATCCATCAAATCCATGCCTCTCCAATTTAGAGACCAGGATGTCATGTGGGACACTGTCAAATGCATTGCACAAGTCCAGGTAGATGACATTTTTTGCTCTCCCCTTATCCACCAAGGCTGTAACCTCATCATAACCAAGGTCTGATGCTTGGCTTCCTGTATGAAATGGAAGCAGAGGTTCTTCTACAAGCACCACGTGTCTACTCAGACAATAACCACATCATAACTTGATTCAGAGGATCTGGAAGACAATGTCACTTCTTAGAGTTATTGTGCTATCTCACAAATGGAAAAACCAGTATCTCCTAATCAAGGTAAAAATATATTTCCTGAAGCAGAACTATGAACAATGTTTTAAATTTTTCAGCTTGCAATGTCCAGGCGCGCTCAGATTCCTCCCCTGAGAATTACTGTCCCTATTGGTAATAGTATCTTCCTCCAGATGACTAGGAAATTACAGCTTAGTGGGTGCAGAAGCAAATTACTATACAGATAGTGCTCTAGTTGAAGGGACAGAAATAGTGATGTATTCGCTTTATAATTGGTTGGCACTTGTTATCGACTGTGTAAATCCTCCACCATGACATGCTGATTAGTGTGCACTGTAATTTATCAGCCAGCTGTTCCAGGCTGGAATTCTGTGCCTTGTAATCCATGCCCTAAAAATGCTGTATTTAAGTGCTGTTGCTACCTGCTAGACTATAGTTTGAGAGTTCAAAATGCAGAAAGCTCCCAAATAATAAAGAGCAAGAAAAGAAGATATCAGTAATTTAAAAATATGTCTATGTAAAAATACATTCCTAAAGAGCAAAATGTAGTCAGGTAGGTTGCTAAAACTGCTAGATACTAATGATCATAAAGCCACAGGTGCTACACCCTATTTGTGGAGACTCCTGCAACAGATGCTCCTTACTAAATGTCCCTGACAGCCCAGCGGAACATCAGTACAATTACAAAGGCATTAGATTAGACAAAGCTACAATTTATGGCAAGCAAGTACAACAGAATGAAGCCAGCTCCACAGCACTGCAGTAAACCTACCCAATTTCAGCAGTGCTTGTTAAAATAAGCATCCTGAATATGACTTTGAACAGAAACCTAAGAAATTTAGGCTAGTGTGTATCCTGCCCGTTCTCTTTTTCCTTCTGTTTAATTGGTTGTGAGATGGAAACAAGCAACAACACTGTGGCCTGTGACAGTAACTAATGCAAGCGTTGCACTTCTGATGCAAGTAATTTTATAGTAAAAGGAGAATAGCCATGTACAAGACCGTAGTCTTGTGTAGAAAATATTTAGTAATTTTGACCTTTTTGGTTCACTTTCCAGCAGTGCTCCAGCTTGCATGTTTCTCCATACAACTCTAACCTTCTAATACTTTGGCATCAATAATCTTCAGATTTTGCATCCTCACTGACTTCAGGTCAGATATTGTGAGCTACAACGCAAAGAGAAATTATATTAGTGAAAAAGGTTAGAAAAAGGATATGGTCAGAATTCTATAAAGAACAGAATAGTTCAAGAAAAAACATAATGTAAAAAAGAAAAGAACAAAAAAGAAAAGAATGTTATGTTCTGTTACAGTCTGGTCACTAGGAACCACCACACATATGACAGGCAGAAGTGCGAAAGTCTAATGCACCAAAATTTTGCTTGTGGGTAGTTCAGATGTTCTATGACAGATTTCTAAGACTTATCTCTTGTTCTGACATAACAGATAGGTTCTTTAATTGCAAGTTTTTAAGCTTAAATATGTATTTCAAAGCCATCCATCACTATGGCATTTGGATGGCTTGTGAGAAATACATCAGTAAAGCAAAATCATCGCTCTGGCCTCTGCCTTCCTGGCATGTTCAAAACTGTCGCAACCATCAACAGAGACCATCCAGGGTCTAAAGCAGCAGAAAGTCTCTTCTTACAGAGGAAAAAGATACACTTGAACAGACCATACATAATACCACGCAGCCACGACCTTGCAATCTGCTGAATACTGGCTTCAGGGCAGAGGAAAGTTAATTGAAGACAAAACATTTAAAGTAACAATTAAAACCCCCAAAACTAGTCATAATTAGATGGTTGGCACTTTGATAGATCTGCAGTAACTAAAGTATGGAAGAGTTTTAGCTCTAAGCTCTTAACAGTGGGAAACAAGAAGACTCACATTCCTGGGCGGGCCAGACAACTTTTTACCATATATGGTAATTTAATTGAAACACTAAAGGTTTGGGAAAAATAATTATTTCCTGGAAAAGCTTGTTCTTCACTAGAAAACACAGGAAAAAAAAAACATCTCAGGGTAGTATTTACCAAAGGAACCGCTACTTCCCTGCCATTCTTTCCCTGGTTACATTGTGTTTTCTAAAAATTCTAAAGGTTAAAAAAAAGAAAGAAGAACCTGAACAACTAAAAGAAAGTTTGTGGTTGGTTACTATTTAACATATCAGTAAGTCTAAGCCCATTCATTCAGAATGGCCTCAAACCTAATGGACTGGTTCTTGTTTCTGTACTCTGTGTTTACGAAACATGAACATTTCCCAGTTGTATTACAATAATTTCTAGGTAAGATTACACCAAACAGTCCTTTGATTCTGTACTCTGCAACTTCATCATAATAAAGCATCTCATCTGTCCCCCACAAAACTGTGTTTTCAGAGTTCTGCGCTAACTGGAGTTTGGAATAAAGTAAACAAGCTATAAATAATTTTGTGTATTTAAGTGACTGTGTCAGGACAGCAAACAACTGAGCTTGTACATCTTTTGCAACCTGAGCCTGAGACTGCTGCTTTGGTTACCAGGAGTGAGGATGCACAGTGACACACTCTCTCTAGCTGATGTAGAGAGGTTGCTTGCTGCCCCAGTGTACGCATTCAGAGTGCTTAGTGGCTTCCCCAGAGTTCAGTCTTATGTTTGAGACACTGAAAAATCTATTATATCCTTTCCTTTGTGTGAGTCACCTACACAGTGTACCTCAAAACTTTTTCACTTCTCTCCGTGCCTTGTACTAAGCAATATCCTGTCCTACATAGGATAAGTATTGTCCCTGCTCTGATGCAATGCCCGTCTGAAGGCGACAGAAAGTACTGGCATTGGCAGGGTGTCCCTAATCAGCTCAAACCTTCTGCCTCTTGTTTCCAAGACACCAACCCTTCTATTTCTGTACAGGCTGCACAATCTCTGATGGCATAATGTCATCATGGTGCCTTGCTTTCTTGGGTCTTCGGGTGCCTCACATCTGTGGTCTGTCTGTTACACTAACAACCCCTTTCTTCATGTAGCTTAGGGTGACCTGATGAAAATGCACGTATTTAGGGACAGTCACAATTGCATTATATGCCCACATTGAAATTTGCCCTCTTCTGACTATACAGATCCTGAACTTTAAAAGGGCTTGAATAGTACATTTCATAAATGTTATCATAAACAGTGATGTTTGATAGGTGCTTCTCATTTGCAAAATGAAATATGAAGTACTGCACTTAGAATTAAATGCACAGGAGTAGCTAAAAGCAATGCAAAACTCAAACTCTGCCACAAGTATTATTGGCACTCAGCAATGTTATGTAATTTTAAATGAGCAATATTATTTATATAACATAATTGCAGAGGCACTAAACTCACTGTGCAAATGCAAGAAGAGGTGTATACTATTTTATCCCACAGTCAGTCACAAGAAGTGGAGAAAAACACTTAGAAACCTCCTTGTTTAGAATTTAAAGTATCGTTCAGGTATTATCACAGAAGTATCTACTAGCCAATGTGTGCTGCAGGTTATTTTACAGCACCAAAGAGTAAATTCATTTGCCTTTGCTGTTCTGGTAGGCATCCAAAAACCCCACACAGGAGCACCCTGCATACAATGTTCTCTCTTTTGCAGAAAATGGATTTTTTTTGTTTGCTTTAGTAGTGGCACAGAGAAAAGGACAAATATATTTCTACCTGGGATTTGCTGATCAAAGCTGCCTGCATTCATACGACACTGTACTTGCACAGTAAAGTCACCTGCTTTTAGGACATGCCAGAATTACTGTGTATGCATAGCTGTTTTACTCAACGCTTTCCAGAATGCCTGTGAGAGTGAGCATGCCCAGGGTTTCTGGAAGTGCAAACCCGGATCAGACCTGCTAGGCACTTACAGCAGTGTCCAGTTCAGGAATTTCATATATTCTTTGGTATATTTGCATTTTGCTTGTTTGGAAAAAGTGAAATAGAAGGACAGGGTCATTGTTACGGTTTTAATTGTTTCTTAGTTTCAGCCAAAACCAGAATTACCATTTTTATTTATATATTTCATGCACACACAAAGAAGCTCAGGGTTTAACACACAGTCAGACCCATTGCATACAGGTGATGTTATTCTCAGTACCTGAATATTTATTTACATTTGGGCCTGCTTACTTACATTGGTGTCAAAGCAGCTGAACAAAAAGCAAATTAACAGAAAATAGAGAAAAGTGTGAGTAAAAGAAAACCAAGAGAAACGTATAAGAAACTTCTTCCAGGACACATAGCAAGACAGTGTCGATGCTGGAGTCCTAAGACTCAGCGGTTCTTGGATTTGGAGCTCCAAGCTCAAGCAGAATATGCCTTTATCTCTCAGCTCAAAAAATTATAGATTCAATTAAAAGTAATTTATATTATCCTCTACATACTGTCAGGCTTCCCACTGTACGAGTTGTTCAAAGATTTCGGATAACCTAGCTGTCTTAGCAGTGATTCATATAAACAACAAGAAAAATCATAAATAGCAACAATTACGGTTGATATCATTTGGCGCCAGTACCAAGGGGAGGCTGCCTGCCAAGGGGAACATTCCTCACAAGTTAGTCCTACAACGTGCTGGCAGCCAGCAGCGCCTGGAACAAATCCGATGTTCTGCTCAGTCGGGCTGCTCCCAGGGTGCCAGCGAGGCAGGGCAACACAGGGGTGTTTCAGGGAGCCCCCCAGGGTGCACAGAAATGGGGGCATTCCCTCTTCATCCGTACAAGGGAGGCTTTGTCATAAGTGAAAGCATTTTGCTAAAGTTTCTGGTGTAAGGCACAGGAAGAAAAAAACTCACTGGGGAGGTCAGGCTCTGCTTCTCAGACATTTGTTTTCATCTGTTAGCATGCCTTAAACTCTTTTATTTAAAATACTATGTTTCACAGTGAGAAACATGTCAAGATTTTTAGCATCGATCTCCATGATAGAGTTGACAGCTAGCACAGATGATTGTTTCGGGATGTAAAGCATATTGTAGCTTTTGGACTAGTAAGCATCAGATTCTGCGTACTGTAGTAGGAGGGGCACTTGTAAGAGAAGGGATTTAAAACTAAAGCAAGTCCATGTTCAGTGCAGTTCTTTCTGGAGTCTCCCAAAGGTTAAGGGTAATTTCTTTAAATTCTTGACTTCCACCAGAGAAAAATGCAAGCCTACCCTGTTGGAGGCTGAACTGCCTCTCCATTTTTGAGAATAACATTTCCCGATACCTTTTTAATATATGGTAAGAGGTAGGAATATGCTTGCCTAGTAACTTAATATCAGATTAGGACAGTAGATGCTACTGCCATGCCACCTTACCAGATGAGTACAGCACTTATAGAAGTGCCTGTTAGAATGCTTTTTGAAGTTCAGAAAAAATTAAGTACCTTCCATCTCCTCCTGCTCATGGTAGCTGTGAATATTTTTATTTCACACTAAGCACACACAGAGTTCCCTATGCTGACAAGTTCGGACAATCTCAGATTCCCTGAGCCTGCACGGCTCCATTTTCCAGGATGATTGATTACATTTGACTCTCTCTGACCACAAAACAATTTCTGTGAATAGCTAGAAGTTGTAATTTGTTCAGTAAAAGATGGCAACTCCTGCTGTTGAGAATTTAATGGAAACATATATTATGTTCTGTGATGCGCTTGATTTTAACTAAAAACAAGAAAAGCAAAAAAGCTCCACAACCCTTTTATGTCACCACCTATCTTTCTTAAAATTTACCTGAGTTAGTGATCACCATCTTGATACTAAGAATCACTGAAACTCTATAGAACTTACCAGATTTAAGAGCCACTAGGTTATTGATTTCATACTTACACTTTTTTTATTTATACTTACGTTAAAATCATCAAAGGTCTTGGTTTCACCCTGACACTAAATAAGAACTGAAAACAGAAAAAAAATATTCATAAACAGGGAAGTAATTTTTCAGAAGTTTAGACACTTTAGATCTTGAAGTAGCTCAGTTGGGGAACTTCCGCTTCTCTCCAGTGTGATAGCACAACAATGGTGACCGCTCCAAGTGCTCAGGTTTGGAAAGAAGGTTGCAATGTCAAAGTGTGAGAGCCCATGACACAAAACTTATATGAAGCATTGACTATTCTGAACTCATGCATGTTATTCCATTTCATTGCTGTTGTCCTGTATTCCAATCTCTCGTTTTGTTACCTTGAAAATCGTTACATGATTTGGTGACTCCTTTCTTGAAAGGAGACTTTGTGATGTTATATTGGTGGAAAATTTTTCCAAGCAAGAGATCAGATAACCTAACCATATGCTTCATATGTCTTTTCCTAGAAAAGAAGTTTTTAAAACATGCAAGCAATATATTTTAGTTAATTAAGCACATCTATACCTCAATAAAAAGAATACTGTATGCTGGCTGATGTTGCAAACATCTTTGCTAAAAAGATTTCTTTGCAGTTATCAGTATCATCTTAAACAGAGGAAGAGCGTGGAAATGTGTTTTTAAGTCTTGAAAGCAGAACATTGAAAACGTCTGGACAGAGATGTAGCCTTTTTAAGCCTAAAAAGAAGAGGATTTAAAAGGACTGAAGAGCTCAAAGGATTAGCAATGAAAGACAGACACTTTCACATATAAACTTGTCTGAGTTCATCCAAATTCAACAGCAACTTAGGTCATCAAATTAAAAGAAGCTTCGGTGGTTCACTGGAAGCAAGTCTGTGGCTCTCAGCCCAGTTTCTAGAGAAAAGATACTCATCAAAAACATGCCTCTATTTGGCATTCATACTGGGTTTTTCAGAAAAGACCAAGAAATTAAAATACACAGAACAGTTCTCTTAAAATATGTGATATTAGTGGCCGAGCTAGAATAGCATGTGGGGAGCGCAACCTCCCTTTTTTCAGTTGAGGATATGCAATGCAACCCATGAATAAAATCAGATTTTTATGGTATTACTAATGTAGAATTTTCTAAAAACATGTAATATATTCAGTAAGTGGGAAGGAGAGTTCAGGTGATTCGCTACTGAATTCCTCATTCCTAAACTTAAACTCTGTTTATGTCTCATTTTACATAGTTGTCACGGGTTTTCTTTTGCGCAGTCCTTCCCCACAAAACCAGACCCAGATAAAGCTGGACCCCTTTCTGTCAGGACACTGTAGGAATGTATCATGCTCTTATAAGACACCACTATCCTAGACACACAAGGGACACTGGTGGGCCTCAAGTGCTTGAGCAGACAGTGGTGTCAAAGGCGCTGAAGTTGCTAGGATGAACTATGACCAGAGCTGCCAGGCAGGGGGGAGCGTGCAGGTCACTGACCAGCCACTTGGGCTGAGAGAGCAGGAATTCCACGAGTGATCCGGTCTCATTCTTGCTCAGCAGAGCTGCCAGCAGACAAGACTATTGCATCTAGTTATCAGCTCCACTTTCTGCATAAAAATTCTTCAGTTTCATGGGCATGCATGTTTCTCCAAGTGCAAAAAGCAATGCTAGACACTGGGAAAAAAGCAGATTTTCTGAGGAGCTACAAAGTATTAATACTTCCCCAAGCAAAAAAGGGGTGGAGGGAGAAAAATGCCTTTTTCCTTAAACATCTTCTCATATATAAGCATATGAAAATGCTAGGTATGTTCATGTGGCTGTAAGCTTATTGTGATCAGTAACTCCACAAGGACAAGTTGCGTTTTCATGAAAAATCATTCTGTACATTTCTTTTCATCAAAACACCCATGGACTTCGTGCTGGGTGACCTCTATTCATGATCCAGTTTTCTCAGTCTGTGTGATCAAATTAATTCTGTGCCTAGAAATCAAATAATCTCTTTATGTAGGTGTTATGAATACACAAATGCACACACATTATCAGACTTCTGCTTTAAAGATGGGGGAGGGACAGGTCCAGAGCAGTCTAGCTATAAATGCTTTCCGTATATCATGGTATGGTACACTTGTACTCACCAAACTCATGCTGGCGGTAAAAATAACCCTCTCTTGAAGAGCAGACGTTAATTTATCTACTAGGATTTCCACCTGTTAACATTTTTCAGAGAGGGGCCCTGTCTGGAAATAACTCTGCATTTCATGATGAACTCTATGTGCTTTACTGGACAGAACCAAGATGTGACTCATTGCTCTGAGATGTATAAATGTTAAACCTGTTTCAGTCATGGAGGCTTCAACTTGTCTGATTATAGACAGACATCAGCAGCAGAGCTGAAAAGAGACCACAAAAATCTGAGCTCTTGAGATTTTTATTTTACCTGAAAGAAATGTTGGCACTCTGAGAGTAATCTCAAGACATAAGTCACTATAAGGCACACATCACTGAATAGGAGCAGCAGGCTCTGCCTTCCAGAAGATAAGAAAATGTTTGCATCAGTCTGTAGGACATCTTAGTGATCTTTAAGCCATGTTTCTCCCTCCTGCTGGTCAGTAGATCATAATAATGATCACTGGGAGAGTTGCATTTTCTGATCACTGTGGGATTTACTCATGTGTTCATGGGGGGGGGGGGGGGGGGGGG
>VFFE01007626.1:717248-738731 GCA_008921705.1 Burhinus oedicnemus | reverse complement strand
GGGAATGGACATATAGCAGGACATTATTTATTAAAGGATATTCCTATTGCCCTAACCATCATGATACTAAATCATCATTTCAAATTAAGCAGAAGGCTTATTACTGCAACAATAGTCCCAATCAACTGTTCCCTGTACCGTGCTCCCAGTTCTTGCCTGTCTTTTCAAACTTTTACCAACTTACAATTTTTAAATCAAAATGAAGTATCATTTTTTTTAAATTTACAGAAGGTTAGTATAACGTTCTCTGTCTTTTTCAGCATTATGTCATGAGATTCTAGAATTCCTTGGTTCAAACTTGTCAGAATTTAAACATTATTTGGCTACTGGGGTCATAAAATCATGACAATTATATATCAGGGAACATACTAAGGGCAGTGATTCTGGTTAATGCAGAGATTGCCATTACCATTCAGAGGTAAGACAAAGTAATTGCAATACTTTGGGTAAGTGTGCACTAAGTGAGCACTAGTATTGTTTTGCAAGAATCAGAAAAAAGGTGCAGTACAGATAAGCATCGCATGATGAGGTCTTGCTCCTGCCCTGATAATACTGCAGGTAAGTTAAATGTATACAGAAAAAGAGCCACAGCAATATATAACCATTCATCTAGTGAGATCTGCTATGAAAGGTAATTGAAAATGTTTTGGTTTTGACATAGAAGATTCCATATCAAAGAGGATACAGTAGGGCTTGAGAGTGGGAAAAAGGATTTATTTATCTTAGGAGTGTGGCAGCTCAAGAAAATTTCCTAGCAGTGTACAACAGCAAGAATCAAGAAAATCACTAGACACAGCATAGTTTAGCTGTATGCAATTCAGTGAGAAAGACAGGGAACTAGACAGAGGGCAGTTTTGACTGTTAACAATTCAGAAGCTACACCACAAAGTGGAGGCTGCACCGATATAAGGCCTTAACGTTCACTCCTCATACATATATTGTTTCCTACTGTTACTAGCAGTATGACCTCATCGGCACTTGCTCAGCTTGATACACAGTGGGGGTGCTGATATCCATCAATTATACAGAGCCAGTACAAGGTCTTAGCACCATATAAGACCTATGGCCTACTGAGGGGTTGTGTAGTGCCAAGTCTTGTAAACTAGAGTCAGTTCCTGAGTTATCCTCAAGGGATCTGATCACTGTACCAACCAAACCATACTTATCTAGGAATTGTTAACAGATGCCTCATTTTCTTTCCATTCTTCCATGGGATGCTCCATTTACCTTCCATTTTCTCCCCCCAAAATAAGAAATAACCTGCAACCACTGTGACACACAGCAGTTTTGACAGAGAAACAATTCACTTTCCCATACAAGAGACACTACAGCTCCAGCCTATAACATTCTGGCAAAGACCCTGGTATCAAGACAGCATAGCTTTCCAAATGGGACTACATGCTATTCTGTCTCTGCTATTTGACGATCAGTCCTGACCCTGAGCTAGTCTTTAACAGTGTACGGAAAAAAATTAGCAACTAAAACTTCAGAAAGAATTCAGTACTGATATATATACACTTTCATAGGGGCAGAGCATGTCAGCACAACAACAAACCCTGGCAAAGCTTCTTTAATAGATCAGCCTGAGAGAGACGCAAGCATCATATTTTTGTCAACAGATAAAAGAAAACAGGAACAAACTGAAATTTTAATATCTCTAGCAGCTATTCCCCCAAGGCTTTTCTGAGGGGCAGGACCGTTCATTTGTGCATGTACCAGTTATACAGCCAGTGACAGCCGAGTGAAACAGAGGGGGGAAAAGGGAGTCTCCTCCATGTCGTTATCACACCTTAATGAATTTTCTTCTTGTATGACTTATACTGACAAAATAACAGAAATCCACGTCTGTCCAAATAAACAATGCAAAAAGTCTGACTCAAGGAACTCTGAATCTGCCTTTAGTTTCCCACAGAAAAATGGCAGCTTTACACTTCCGGTCAGTGTGTCTTATTTTAGACTATGGAAAGTATTTTCACAGATTACTTAGTGGGATGAAAAGTTAGGATTTGATGCTACATGATCTCAAATCTCTTTTTTCCACTAAAGCAAAAAACATCTGATGGTCAAAACCTCATAGCTTTTGTTGCTGTTAAACTGGATTTGATTTTGTTTTATAGCTATCTTCATGACAGCTAGCAAGTGTGGATTTACAGATTTCAGAAATACAGAACAGTTCTGGCAACTACAGTATATCATGTTGTTACAACAGTTGGTGGTCTTGAAGAAGCAGCAGCTTACGATAAGCATGCACTACACTTGCAAGAAATCTGGAAGAAAATATTTGGTGAGCTGTCTACACATGTTCAAAAGATTGTAGTAATCTAGGGATTCTGTATAATAACTCAGTGTCCTACGAAATTTAAATTACAACAGCCTTCTCATTGCTGATGCTCTATTTCAGATAGCTTCAAGCCAGAGACTGGGCTAAGTTTGTGCTTGAACACACTACAGCCAATTTCCCGAACAAAAGACACCTGGTCCTCTCCATATTAAGAGTTTCATTACTTATGAAAGTGCCAGTTAAAACCCAAGCACATCTGTTTGGGGTTTTTTGTTTGGTTGGGGGTTTTTGTTGTTTGGTTTTTTTGTTTGGTTGGTTGGGGTTTTTTGTTGTTTTTTGTTGTTGTTGTTGTTGTTGTTGTTGTTTTAAGGAATATTCCAAATCAGATTTATGAACACTGGTGAGAAAAGTTGGCATCTTCTGCTTTTATTCCTGTAGTACCTGCAGATTGTACGCAACTCTGGGAAAGTACTCTTCATTCTGGCTCCTGATTAGCTACCAAGGCTTCAGATAGACAGTCTTTACAAAGGTTCTCATGTTGTCAATTTCCTAATGTATTTGAGCTCTTTACTGCAAGGAATTAATGAACAGGAAGAAAACCCTCCTTGGCTTTCACTTTCTAATCAGAATTTGCAGTAGCTGTCAGAAATAGCATTTCATTTATAAACAGATAAGATTTGAGATAGCTACCAATGTGCAAACACAGAGCATTCCAAAGCCACTTCATAATCCCTTCCTAGAGTCAAACTGCACTTTAAACCAGTACTTTAAAAAGTATGAACTGTCTTAAACCATCAAATGACCTGAGACTTCAAAGAAATATTGCCAAAAACCATCATAAAGATGATTGGTTGAGTCTACAGAAATTTAGCCATTAGCTTTCCGCCATCACACAGCTTTAAATTGAAGATGGAAATGGTAATGCAGCTTCCCTGATAGTTCTCAGTAAGGGCAGCACTGTAGAACCTTCAAGGTCCCAACCAAAACCAGGAACACCTGCAGAAGTAGAGTTTGTCTTTATGAACTACAGCATCCTGCTCTGAAAAGCTCATT
The DNA here is from genome assembly GCA_008921705.1 of Burhinus oedicnemus. NCBI lineage: Eukaryota > Metazoa > Chordata > Aves > Charadriiformes > Burhinidae > Burhinus > Burhinus oedicnemus. Next base: position 735,397 of record VFFE01007626.1, on the reverse strand, counting down.
TCCCAACTGTATAAGGTATTTTCTAGGAGTCATGATCTCTGAGATTATTAAGTCTCAGAAGCAATCAGAGTACCAGTAACTTCCTTTGCAACAGATTTATGGACATTATCCACAGTACAAAAATATTTGATATCAAATAGAGGAAAATCCTGAATCCCTTCCTAGGCCTGTACCACCCACGGATAAAGATTAGCCCAATGCAAACTAAATACATTAGTAAACTAGCACATTTAATAGGGACAACAGAAAGTAAGTCAGACCTTGAAAATTCATGTAGTATTGTAATTAAGTGTAGTGTTATAATTAAATGTTGTGACTCAAACTACCTTCTGGGATTTTAGAATTATAGTTCTCCATTTCTGAGCTTTTCTCCCCAAAATAGCTATGAGAATTAGACGTATTAATTTAAGAGTTTGCATGGCATTAAATAATTAGAGAACTCAAGAACTAGTGCTCTATCAGTAGTAATAGTAAGGCTAAGAAGAAAACTTACAAAGTTTTAGAGTCAGTAACATTGAATTCTGAGTTAGTGGGGATTAGAAAATTACCTAAACTGATGTAATGAAAGCAAGGGGTTTTTTCATCACATAGCAAGCAGACAAAATTATGCCTCTCAAAAGAAAAGGCTAACAACAACACTCCAGTGTTCAAACAAACAACACTCCTGAGCGTCTGAACACACTGCAGTCACAGGGGAACTCCTTTAAAGCTTTGCTGGCTGACACTGAGGCTTGCGGGGATGATGAGACGAGTCGTTTGCATTAGTATTTTGTTTTAAAGCCTCTTCCGCACCACCATGTCAGGTTCAGGAGAAAGCTATAGCCTAAGAAGTACAGATGTGGATGACGAATTTGTTTCACACTGTGAGTTAACAACAACTAGATTAGCCAGTGGGCTAAATGGGAGTGATGATACACACAGCGTGATGGGAGCCTGTCTCATGACCTGTCACTGAATTCCCAGTGATGGCTATGAACTGCTCAAGTATTTCTGAACAGATTAAAGGTGACTAGTTTTTAAAGCAGATTTTAAATTATCTTTCATACACATGATTCATTTTTATTTCTTTTTAAAATCTTTACTGTATATTAAATACTTTGAACTGTGAACTCGTCTCATTCACAATGAGTTGCATATCTTGGAGTGTTGCTCTTCAAAAACTTGACTTCAGTTCACAGCTCACATTGTCTCAACACTGCAGATCATTTGAAATCTATGGCATTACTTGGTCTGTTCTAGCTATACGGAAAGAGTAAGCCACAGGTCCAGCTTCTGGTGTTCCTGCACAAGGTAAACTCATAAGAAAAAGGGACAAAAAATACTGTGAGCGGAGATTACTCCAGGACTGAGAAAAGCATAAGTTTGCTGTCTCTCTTACAAGACTGGAGGTTGTACTCTTTCAGTGTCTGCAGACCTAATTCCAAACAAAGACAAGGCCTTTATGTCTGCAGATGATAACATGTAAATAAAACCATAGCTTACACTGCCTTACTGACTTTTTCATGGGAACTATATACAATTTCTACTGCAAGAAGAAATACTCGTCTTTCTGCTAGCCTTCTGAGTGCTACTTGGTATGCCCCATTCTTCAGCAAATAGAAAATTAATATTGTCCCACATGAAGTGGGCAGACTATTCCTAGAATTACTAGGGGAGGGGGGATAAATGATCTGCTAGGAAAAGTTTACAGCTCTACTCTGTAGGTTGTGGCAACTTTGTAAATTGTTAGCAATTACATCACTGCCCCCAACTGCAGTTGAGGCACTTCCTATCAGGGGTTTAAATATACCCAAGGGATACGCTCACCTCTCAAGAGAATGCTAATAGCAGTTTTGTAATGGTAATAGACTATTGTTACCAAAAAGTATGTTGGAATGTCACAAACTACCTAAATACTGTCTCAGAGGCCCATATGAGCTGCTTGTCATCTCCCATCATGTCTGGAAGCTCTGGAGACTCTGGAAGATGTTCTGGAAGATGTTAAAACCCATCAGCCACATTCATGACTGAATGGATATTGCCCAACTTCCATCATAGTTATAAAGCCTCCCATATATTACTTATTCCTTTGTGGCTCTTCGCAAAAGTACCTTATGCACCCCAACCTCTGTGCAGCTTGCTAATCACTCTACTGCATAAAGAGTGAGCTAGCAGAGGAAGTGCACTATGTTTTACCATATCACTACTTATTGTGGTCAAACGCTGTTGACCATATCTATAGCTGGGCTAGTATCTGGAACTTGTATAGCAGAAGCAATTTATTTGCTGCAAGAAGTTGGATTTAGTTTTAAACAGACTAAGTAATGTTCAGAGTGTTTATGTACACAGTCCAAGGGCAGCTCCTGCTTTGCTTCACAGCTTCCTTTGCAATATCCAGGAGCACCTCTGGACTGTCAAGAGTTTAAGTATAGAATGAATGTGTTTAGGAATAATGTGCACGTACCCAAACATATAATTCCATTGCATTAATATGGCAAGTTTCTTCCAAATGAAAAGCTCTGGTAATGCTCAAATGGGAAAAAAGTTTGTGGATTTTTTTTCCAAGTCACGTAAGTTCTTTGACATTCAGGGGTAAACAACTCCTTGCTCTATTAAAATATGTTTGAATTCTGCTACTTAATTCCATGAGACAAGGATTTCAGCGAAGATCTTTCCTTGCATGCTTAGGACTTGGACAAAATTTTGCAAAGTTCAGCTAAGTACTTAAGAACTCCGGGCCAAATCATACCTTATGTAGAAATTATGAAAGACTGAGGTATAAGCACCACTCTATTTTTTTTTTATATACAACTAGTAGCTAATATTATGTACTCTCGAACATGTTCAAACATTCCTATAAGCATTTGAGAGACATGCAGAAGTCTTACAATAGTATAATTTACATAGAGTAAATAAATCATCCCCGTGTAAAGAAGTTATAACTATGGCAAACATTTCAAGAATGGGAGTGCGGAGGAAAAGAGACTGTCAAGACATAAGTGGCATCGCATCATCTCTATCTGGAATCTAACACCTAAAGTTAAGAATTCAAGAGAATGGATTCTTGGCTGTGCATATTACTGGAGTTAGAGAAGTTAAAAGAATTAGCTTAGAATATCCAGAATCAGCAGAAGAGAACCAACAGTGTACTCAGGTGCTAATTCAGCACTGTATCCAAGACCACTGTCCAAACCCCATAACAGCATTAAACTGGGAAGCTAACTCTGAGACCCCCTCTTATCACATCTGAGTGTGTGAACAGTAAGGCAATCAACATTCAACTGTGGAATTACTGTGTTCATGTCAAATCACATAAAAGCATATAGAAACAGTGCTCTCAAATGGCTCAAAAAGAGCCATTCACATTCTAAGTCTAAAAATATGACTCAACAATTTCCAGGCACTACTAAAGAATGAAAAAATGTTTCTTTTTAAACAGTTTCAGTTCCTTCTTTTCTAAAATAACGGCTTATTCCATGCCAATCTCAGAAGAGAGTACTACACATTAGCTAATATCTAACCCATCCTCTGAAAAATACACAGTGCTGAATGAACTTGCAAAGAGCATTGATAGACACAAGTAATACCATTACTTGCAGAGAAAACAGGACATCCACCAATAGAGACATCAATCTACTAGTAGAAAAATTGATATTACTATTACTGCTAACCAATACTTTCAGTTACTTAATAATAGTAATTTTTGGTAGCAAAACCCAGGAGAATTCACCAGTGATCTTATAGACTACAATGGGAGTTTTGCAAGCTCAGCAGTTTTGTAAGTCCAGATAGTTCTGAATGTCATTTTGTCAGTATGTGAATCACACAGCCTGTAAAAAAGACTACCCTAGTGGGATTTTCATATGTAGTGTGATGCATGCATCAAAATTCTGACCCAGCATGTACTATTTCATGGCAGAAATGAGCTTGCTCAGCCTTTCAGGCTGCAAGATAAGTAATAGGAGAAATTCACTGCCACATTACAGGGGTGAAAAACACCCGTTTGCTACCTTGGGTGAGAATTGCTAAATGGAGTTTCTTACACCTATCTCTGAAAGTGTCAGGACTGGCCACAATCTGATTGGACTTGACAGGTTAGTGGTCTAATCTATATGACAACTGCTACCTTTCTACAAAAAATCCATGTAAGTATTTGTGCTCCTAGGAAAACGTAAATAGGAAGTACTTTTTATTTCTTACATCCAATAGAAGTATCTTTGTCTGCTTCTGGAATACTAAGAAGTTTGAACTCAGTGTGGTTGTAGGGTGCTAGCTAGGAATAAAAAAAAAGAGAAAGGAGAAGCAGCCTGGGGATTTTCACAAAGCTCTGAAGCATTCCATGCATATGGAAATGTTTGCAGCAGCATTTGCAGTAGTGCCAAATTACCTCTTCTCACTGTAAAGACTATCTGACTGTGGCAACTGCAAAAAAAATACATTTCTTAGGTCTCAACTTGCCATCGCTTTAATTTTGCAGGCCAGGGGAGCACTGCTACCTTGTTTCCCATGTATTGTCCTGCTTGAAATTCAGCCTACAGAGAGCAGAAGGGGAAACAGTGCAGTAGAAAGAAACAAAACTCCATTGATTCTGGATGGGGTGGGAAAGCCACATACTGGATCTGGAGGGAAGAAGCACACTTCTCCATTCTGCAGTACTATCAGCTGCATGGTTAATTCCCTGGAGTGCTCCTGCAGCGTCCATACATTCAAATGTACTGAAAGTAAGCTGTAACTTAAGAGTATTTAACATATTTTGTTGCAGGCTCAAAGCTGATTGTAGACAATTATCACCATTTTTAAAATAATTCAATTTATGTTTACATGTATTTTAAAATTATTTTGTTCTCAGTAAAAAACCCAATTATTTTATCATAATGGCTACTTCTTCCCTTAGGACTCCTTTTTTTTTTTCTCAGCTTGTCCCAGAGTTGAATCTTTCCTAAATGACTCCTTCCAAATGAATGTCATCATCGTTATCATTGTTGTCTTCTTTTTTTCTTCTTTCTTGTTTTGTTTTGTTTAAATATATCTTGGCAGCTTTAGATGTTATCTCAGAACAACCAAGCCTGGGACACTATAGACAGGTGCTGGGCAAGATTCTTTACATAGCTCTTCTGTGACAAGGCACCTCAACCCTTGGCCTCTGGCACCTGTTGTTCTTCTGGTCCTGGATTTACCAGGGAGTTCTCTCTGCTCCCTGCATGTCCACAGTCTCTCTTGTTCTTCTCCTCGGCCTTCCAAGTTCTTGCCTTTATGCAGCAATTTCAGTCCCAGATCGGAGAGACCCTGAGCAGAATCTAAGCTATGCAGATTCAGCATATTGGGTTGTTGTGGGTTAGGTGTTGGGGTTTTTTTGTGTGTGTGTGTGGGTTTGGGGTTTTTTTGTTGTTTGGTTGGTTTGGGGGGTTCTTTTGTTTGTTTTATATACTCTTTTCCTAATGTTCTCTTAGAGACACAAGCCAAGGTCAGGCCTGGGTTGCAACTCTGCTCCTGCCCACTTTGTGGCTGATGGAGAGAGCAGAATGGCAGCAGCCAGGATGGAGTGTTTTCACTTCCTCCTTCCCTCTACAGTGGTGTAGACCACTGCATGATTCAATATGATCTGCAGGATTTCAATGGCCATGGTTTCCCACTCATACAGCATCTCTGAGCTTATCTGCTTGCACCCACTATTAAAGGCTGTGTGAAAAAAGGAAACACAGGCTTCTTACTACTATAATCAGCATAAGTGCTTTGGATTTTTGCACTGTGTCATAGGTCACCTGTGATATTATTATTTCTTAAAAAAACACTTATGATCCTTTTGCATTCACTTTTTTTGTGGAATGGAACAAAAATTTTCTTAAGTAAAGCCTACTCGCAAATACAAATCCACAAATCCAAAGGCCATGTTATCTGTTGTGTTCCCCAGCTGATCAGTGTCCTGGACATAAAAGTCTCCCTTTTGCATTCCATGTAAGAGAGCCCTCATGCAATGCCATCTGTTCTTGCACTGGCACGTTTACTTCCTACCATAACACATGTCAATTAACATTCATATCTCATCATGCATTGGACATGTGACAAGCAATCAAAGGGGTCCCCAGACTGTTAGAGGCAGGAGCTCTGGAGGCCCTTTCTATAACCACTTGAAAGGTACTTGCTTTTAGGGTTTGAGCCATGCAAATCCATGAACCATGATCCTCATTGTACTTCAGATATTAAACTGATGTTGATCCCATAGTTTGCAACTAGACAGTTAAAAGGAGAACCAGACTCCAGTGTCCAGCAGTCAAGGTTACCATGTTATCCCCAGGATTCCCTCAGCTGCAAGATTCGGAAAGCAACTGTACTGGAGGTGATACACTTTGTAGCCATCAAGTACCACAACCAGCTCTCAGAAACACATTGCCTGTACAGAGCTTTATTGACAACAGCAAGCACAGTGTAGGGCCTTCTCTACTGATAGACACATTTGGAAATATGCTTAGTGATATTATTTTTAACTCTTCCTGAAAGCTATAGAAGTACTGGTTTCCTATGGGAGCTGAAGGAAGCTCACCTCCCAAGGGGTTTGTGCTGTGGATGCATGAACTGTATCTACTCAGATGTGGGGAGATTTCTTAAAATGTTTTGCTTCAGTTTAAACCCATATTCTTCCTCTCCTTTACTATTACTTTGAAATTAAAATATAGAAGGCATGTTTCCTTTGCTAAAAGGAAGACTATGCTTACTGTCATTTCATGGACAAAATAAAATCTTCTCCTCCCTTCATGAAAGCTCTCAAACACTCAAAGCAGTTCTGTCTGTAGAATGCTTATATGATCTTCCCAAAAGAAGTGTTCTCCCTATCTCAGTCCTTTGTTCAGAGTCTGTTTTCTTTACCTCATTTTGAGATTTAATTTTCCCTGGGTTTCTATTGCATTAAGTTCTCTCTGCCCTCTCTCCCAGTCTCCAAGAGAAATGCAAACCTAATTAAAGACACATGGAATTTTTAGGCTATGTTAATTAGAGATGGTTAGATGTTAGAAAGGAAATAGGTTTGCATGAAGCCATGGGAGGTTGTTTCCAGGCTTCTTTTTTTGGAAGACAGATGCTACAAGTTTACTCCAGCTTACATGAAGGAGATGCAAGGATTATATCTCGCAGAGTGTGTCACAAGCATGTAAATAAGGTGCATGGGAGTACACAAATAGCTATCTTTAATATATGCACTTTTTTTTTCTTACAGCTCACATTTCGAGTGCTAAAAGCACGTGTGGCAGCGAGAGGTTTCTCCAGCAGGCAGTCTCTGCCATGTGACCAGATGCAAGCCCACTCCATGACCTGACCCGCATCTGTGCCTCTTGGATCACTGTGTTGTCTGCAGGGTCAGGACATGATGATGCAGCATGCATTCGTTTTCCCTCACATTATCGCTAATTTTGAAATAGGAGCAGTGCTGTGTTTATACAATATGTATCTTCGTTGTAACAGAGATGAGTCAATTCTAGCAGAAAACAAGCTCAGTCACACAGAAAAGAGGAAGTAACAGCAACAGCAGATGAGTTACTTTCATATTGCACATCATCACCCTGAAGTTTCTCATTACCCTGACACCAATTTTGATCCTTCTTTCTTGATTTGAGGTGTTACAGCAGAATCATTTTACAGGAACAACATAAAGACGCACAGAGTCAGACCATGTGTGCCATCTAGCACACCATCCCAGCTCTGAGAGTGGTCAACAGTAGATGTCTATGAAAGAGTAGAAAAGACTAAAATAACAATTCCCAGAGTACACATGTCCAGCTGAAAAATCTAAAGGTGAGGATCTTCTTAAGCCAGAAATAGTGTTTCTGTGTTCAATAGACCCTGATGGGATTACCTACTGTGAATTTGCTCAAATAGCTTTTGAACATTTTGGACTTTTGAACTTTGTTCCGTATCAACTTTTGGAATCAATAACATCTTTTTATGATGATATAGTGAAAATACATCTCTACTGAAGTTATAAGCACTTAACATTCAGAACCCCTTATTTTGTCATTTACAGCTACGGATAGCACTTTTTTTTTTTTTAATTTCCAACTAAAGACTGAGCAGTACTGAGCAGGGAGAGTTTTACATCTTTGCAAACCATTTTTTGGACTCTCTGATCATGTACAGGGATGGAAGGTGAAAAGCAGAATAAAATTAGACACTAGGGTTTAAGCCTTTTGAGGGGTAAAAAACGTCCTTCAAACAGCAGCCAAAGCAATGTCATCTGACAGAATAAAGTACAAAATTTCTGCAGTTAGAGAGAAACAACTTTATCAAAGTTGCAACATTTCCTATTTCCGACAGCTCTGAAAGCTAATGGTGTAATTTAGTAGTGCTCCTACTAAATCTTTCACTGATGGCACATCAGCTGAATCGCTATGACTTGACTTTAACATTACAATCCTAATTTGAGAGACTTGTGACTTGATATTTAGGAGTCCTTCCCACTACAACTTGCACATGGTATTTTTATTTTGGGGGTAGTGGTAGAGGAAATGCATGAAGGCACTCAAGAAATTGTTTAGAACCTGCAGAGAGAAATGTTGATGCTTTTGCCTAATGACACATAAATAATATACTCTCACATATACCACCCTAAACAAACTCAAATTCAATTGTTGTTCAGACAGCAAAGTCAGTTGCAGAAGTTTGAAACACAGTGCAATCAAATCTCTTTTGCTAAGAGAACACACAATACTTCCTTTAGGCAGCTTGAAAAGAAAAATAGAATCTTCTATCCTAACAAAGTCTCCCGGGACAAGCAGCACCCTATTTCTTCCATAGCCATTCCAGCCTGAGCTATTTTTTCTAGAAAATTCACAGCTTTTTCACAATGAGTAAGGGAAAGCAGCCTACAAATTATTTTCTGTCATAAAAAGCCCACCTCCATAAGAGGGCTTTTCTAATGACATTTCAATTCATAAGACATTGGCTTCATTTTTCTTGTTTCCAGAAGCTAGATTTATCCTCATCCTATAAAAAGGTCCTAAATCTTGTCTATAAAGCAGCCAGTAAGGGTACCACTTACAAAGTTTCTGTAAACAGTGACTTGCTAGAAATGCGAACCACTTTGCAGCCCTCTGCTCTGTCAGACTTGCCCTTGCTGGTTTGGCTCTGCACTGCTTTGGCTTGTAGGCCACTGCTTCTCTATGGGCCTGGCTGACACGCAGTTACCGCGACTTAAGGAAGTCTGAAGCCTCAAAAATCTGCAACAGCTAAATACAAGTGAATCTACCAGCTAGTAGTTAGAATCTGTTGATCCTCTGCTTTCTTGGGGCTTTTTAAAAAATTTCTCCCTATGTTAAATGTATATTAAAAGCTCTTCTGAAGCCTTTGAATAAGGACTTGCAGAGTGTGGGGTCTAAATATTGGTGGATTCTGCTAAGAGAGTTTGTTCTGGCAGAATTTCAAGCAGACCTGGTAGTCAGCCCCACTAATCTTCTCACAAGCATTCGTCTTATGAGTCTTCCTGATAAATCCACAAACCCAACAGATTGGTATTGACAGAGTATGGATACACATCTGGATTTGGGGTAAGTGTACTATTACATACTGAAAAATAGAATTGAAAAAAATAGCTACACTTCGGTTGTTCAGGCCCTGGACAGTTAACATTCAAGAATGCTTCTTTCTGCTGTCACAGTATTTGTGTTTCATTCCTTTATTCTGACTAAAGCATTACAGCAGTTACCTTTCTGAACAAATTCCAAGAAGCTCATGTACTCCCAACTATTTTGTCACTTGCTGTACTGAGGATGGCTTCCCAGGCTACTACAGCTGCTCCTCTTCTCCCATATTTGGAAGTTGGCCTGCAGTACGGAGATCCCTTGTGGGTTTCTGTTTAAATTCCAGAGTCACTGTTGCACATTGCCATTTCCTTCAGCTGATGTAAATCAAATACAGAATGAGTGAAAAATGTGAGTATAGGCTGGGCTAACTGTTTTGCGAGGGAAACTGTAATGAATGCAGAAAGTTTGTCTCAGGAGAAAATGTTTCACAAGCGCAGCATGCTTTGCACAGTGTGACATTGCTGAGGCTGTTGATCCTCATTTGGGAGCAGTTTGCACACACTTCACCGCTGTGTACCACATTTAATTGGCAATGCTGACACAGTACGCAGCAGCAAAGAATGACACACTCACATGGAAAATATTGTTGCCCGGCATCATGGGCATTTTTCTATACACAAAGCCCAAAATCTAAACAGGAATTTCATGGAGTACTGTGTCGATTTCTGGGCTCCCCAGTTCAAGAAGACAATCCAGTTCTGGGCTCCTCAGTTCAAGAAAGACAAGGAACTACTGGAGAGAGTCCAGCAGAAGGCTACAAAGATGATCAAGGGAATGCTACACCTCTCTTATGAGGAAAGGCTGAGAAACCTGGGTCTGTTTAGCCTGGAGAAGACTGAGAGGGGACCTCATCAATGCTTCTAAATATCTAAAGGGTGGGTGTCAAGAGGATGGGGCCAGACTCTTTTCAGTGGTGCCCAGTGACAGGACAAGGGGCAACGGGCACAAACTGGAACACAGGAAATTCCATCTCAACATGAGGAAAAACCTCTTTACTTTGAGGGTGCCAGAGCACTGGAACAGACTGCCCAGAGAGGAGGTGGATTCTCCTTCTCTAGAGATATTCAAAACCCATCTGGATGCATTCCTGTGCAACCTGCTCTAGGTGAACCTGCTTTGGCAGGGGGATTGGACTAGATCATCTCCAAAGGTCCCTTCCAACCCCTACCATTATGTGATTCTGTGATTTCACCCCTGAATTAATTTTAGGGCATCTGCAGCAAACTCAGTAGCCTTTAATTATTGCTTCTCATCTTCTGGCAGCTCCAAGATAGCAGAACCCAAACATCTGCTAGTTTCAAAAAACATTAAAATTTTTATTAATCAAGTGTTATTTTTTGTCGGTGGACTGAATACTTGATATCATATGGAACGTAATATCTTAAAAAGAAATGATTTTGAAATATTTTAACACAACTAATAGTTATAGCCAAGCTCCTTCAGGACAGAGTTTATGAACCTCATGTTCCTACCTCTGAATACTCACACGGGTAGTCTCACCTGTGTGATGGGGCAAAAATCCAGTCCACTAACACTTGATCCCTACAGAAAAGTATGGCAAAGCACAGGGATCTTCCCTATGTGTAAGAGATTCACAATTCAATTCTTAATAGCCATGAATCTAACTATAGAGGAGACTAACATAAAGATGATCACGTTTTCAGTACACTTTAAAAATATTCTAAAACAAATCTTCTGGACATAACACGTCATGAGGACAGTTTTTTCAAGCCCAGAAGTGTTGCATGGATCAATGTAATTCTGGATTCTTCCCTTTGCAATAGGATAAAACTCACTACATTCCTAATGATCTTTAAACCTATGAGTGGCATAGTGCTGAATACACACTGTCCTTTCTGTGACATCACTGCATTTTTATGAGGAACACAGAACAAAATGTATACATTCACAGAGCAATCTTACAATGAATCCTACTGAATTTTCTGCAGTACAGGGTCCAATTATGTGAAAATAACTGTAGGTTCAGGATCTCAGGGCAGGAAGAAGGAAGTATTTTTTTTATTAGGTTAATTTTCTTTATTATAATTACTTGAAGCTCCTCTGAGGTATGGGACACTAAAAGAGTTTTAGTCAAGATGAATTAATGAATATGGCACAGATAAGAAACTCAAAAGTATGTCAATCTGATTTAATCTGTGGATTTATATTTCCCCTGTATATGGAAGGAGTTTATACATATATACAGAAAATTGGTGCTACCTAGTAATTTCTTTTTTAAGCATTGCTTATTTTGGCCATTTAGTACTTGCTCATAGCAATAAACTCCTGTATCTACTAATACAAAGCAACAAATCTTTAGTAGGCATGCTAAATAAGATAATTACTTAAGCCATAAAGAATCTATGAAAGAGTTAAAGATCTTCAAGACTATCCAGTAAAAAAGCAATTACATACGTACATATATTCAAAGAGTACATTATTACTAAATATAGTATTATTTAATTTTAGCCAGTGGCTTTTCCAGAAATCTTGGCCAGTCCAAAGGCTTTGGCTTCATGGGGAATTGGAATGTAGACAAAGTTGCAGAAAGCCCCGAGCCTGTTCATTCTGCAGCAGGGATATAAATAATTTATGAAGCTCCAAACCAGCAAAACACTTAAAATTTCAGACTAATCTTACACTTACCAATACACACATGCTTTAATACTTTGATAAATCAAATCCAGTATGAGGAACTACTAGAAAAGGAGCTGATACATACAAGCATCTAATATTACAGGAGGAAAAAAAAAGCCTGCAGAGCTGAAACAGGCACTGATAAACATGTAGCCAAAAACATGCAAGTATTGCATAGGTCATCCTATAAGCTGATTTAGATACAGAGGTCTTTGAAACTGAATTAACCATAATTACATGCAAAAATACTTAATCAAGAATTGACCGAGTATTAAGATGTGTTCTTGCAAGGGAGATAAAAAAATTTGACAACATACTTTATGTATCTCTGCTGAGGTATCTGTCCATTTCACTGCAAAGTAAAACAGGGAACCGTAAACTGATCAACAAGAGTGATTTAAACCAACCGCCTCATTTTTAAGGAAATACACAAAGAGCATACAAGAAGTCAGTTACCAGATCTCAGCTGGTAGTTGCAACAGCTTTGTAAACTGCTTGATCACAAGTCTTACTGCTCCCAAAAAGAATCACAGTGCAGCAAACGCCACTTAAAGCTGAATGACAATATCCACATGAGGTTTAATATTCTTAACTTAAACACATTTAACATCTTCAGTTTATTTGCCTCAGTTTCCCTGTGTCCTTATGTAGACATGACCATAAACATTAACCACAATTAATAGTGGTAAAATTAATGTCTCTGTTCAGATTGTTAAAATGGTCACACATTGTGAATAAACCACTTCAATTGTTTGCCAGACAGTCATTTATATTGACAAGCTCTGAGCCAGAATCCATATACTCAGCACACAAATATACATCTCTCATTGTCTAAAAATTTTATTTAAAAGAACACTGCCATAGTAAATGTGATACTTGGTAGGATATATAGAAATAGGTTTTTGGCTTAAGTTCTTTTTTCCTTTTAGTGGTACTCATCTATCCAATCACAGAGTCAAGCCCCTGAAAACTACCTATTGCCTTTTGAAAAAATCAAGGCCTATCATACATTCATAGTAATGTTGCCACAACAGTAGAAAGATTTTTTTTTTCCATTTACTGTGTAATTTTAACTACTTATACACTGTCATACTGCTTTACGTATACATGATAATATATTCTCATGTGGAATTTTTCAGAAGAAAAGTAGGAAAATCTGGTTTTTTGAACTTCATTCCTAGTTACCAACTTCTAGAATAAGCATTCATATATACAGACACATATGTATTTAATATGTTCATCTTTCTTTTCTACATGTTTTATGTTCTTAAAAACATTCCTTGAATAGTGGTATTAGAATTGTTGTGCTACTCCACTATAAACCACTTAAGAATGCAGTGTAGTTCAGAGCAGCTGGCACAGTAACTAAGATGATGAAAAAATAAACAAAATCGGCACTCTTGGTTTCCCAGTAGATGCTACATAGCTGTGTAGAACTTCTAGCAAGAAACTCCTTGAAGGAGATAGTGAATTGGTAGTAGTATTCTCTGCAGATTTAAGCTCCACTATGTTTTAACAATAGGACACACATATAGAAGGGCAGCTAGGAACCAAGCAGCATTGAGTGATGAAACAAAGTTTGTATTCAGGAGATGACTGACAATTGTGATTTAAATTTACCAATTCTAGATAGGCTGCTCCAGTCTAGCTCAGATAGCAACTGGTGATGAGTCAGTGTAGAAAATTCCTCAAGTGTTGGTCTCATTGCAGTTCCTAGAACACAGCCAGCCAAGACTCAGAACTAAACAGAATCTAACTTAGTTCCATGGCAGAAGTCATCTTTATAATGGCAAGGCACATTGACAGACTATTATGGTGAAGTTATACTGTCATACTTCCTTAGTAATCTGCTCTTTCTTTCCCCTAGGTTGTCATTTCTTAGGTGTGAAATGTATTCTTTCTGTGCCAGTCACCTACACACTAGAGCTATCAATATAGTTAATACCATTCTATAACAAACCCATGACAAATTTAAAATTTATGTCTAAGGCAGATATTACCACAGAAAGAAAAAAAAAAGTATTTTTTTTAAACTTCAGTCATCCAGTGCTCACTCCCTAGATTACTCAAAGTTAATGGCTTGATAAGGGGGAAGTACAGAATGCATTGACCTTACAGTCTACATCCACTGATCAACAGTAGCCTCCAGTCCTCCAGAAGCTGATAAAAAAAGACTCTAATCCTTAAATTTCAACATATGCTTAATTCTTCATAGGATCAAGACAGTAATATAATCCAGCTTATGCAATATATGAATATGGCATTTCTGTAAACTTTCTCAGGAAGCTAATCAAGTGTTACTCAGAAAAGTTAGAAGTTGGTGCAGCCAAGGAACAACATCAGGTCATTCCAGGGAAAAATGATTCATCACAGCCAAGTACATTTGCCTAGAAAACCTAATCCTTCTCTGCTGTGGTACCTAGTACTGAAAATAACTACTGTAAAATGTAGGTTAGTGCTCAGAGCTAACCAGACACATGCACTTCAGTGAGGTATTAACACTAGCAAAACACCTTATAGTTACAGACAACTGCAAGTTCATGAAGATCTTTGAAAATAGTTCTGTTCCACTGCTCCTGCCACTTGCAGCTACAGTGCCATGTACCCTGACTGCAGGATACAGAGCTCTCCAAAAGATACTGGGGAAGAAGCTGCACTGCAGCTACATTGTTTGTAAGCACACAGCATTCTCCCTTTTTCTACAAAAGCCTATTACTTCTGTATTCATACATCTCACTTACTTCAGTGGAAGTAAAGAGAGGATTTCTTTGCTTCATTAAAAGACTTCTGTGTGAGAAAAGGAGAAATTATTATCTGATCATCTGGGACAGAGAGACATGACAGCCCTAAAGTCAATGGAGATTTTTGTAAGCAGAAGAGTCTGCTGACGTGAAGTTATTTGCAGAATTGGGTTTAACTGGACTCACCTGAGTTCTTATGAAGTAGTAAAAAACATGGAAAGAGTGTCTTAAAAGCTAATCCTTTAATTCTAACCATTTTAACTTACTTGAGATGCTAGTCACCACTGTAGTGTTAATAGTAGATACTGCTTCTTAACAACACTAAAATTTTGAGTGTGTGGAAAGGAAAGGAAGTTCAGCATCTCTTTTTCTCTCCTCAGTGGGGAATCCATTGTTGCATGTGTAGTACCATACCGGAAGAAGACAAAAGAATTCATACATTTCCACCTTAGGTTTAATAGACAGAAAATATTGTGATCAAATCTGTCATTACTTTCTAACCATCTGTTAGGACCTGGAGAGTTAATGAAACTATAAACTGGAGAAGCAATCTCACAGCAGAAGCATAATTAATGTATAATTACAGACTGAATAGTGCAATGGGCAAAAGAAACTTTTTTTTTTTTAAAAAGTACCTGCTGCAAAGCTGTTATTCATATGACATCAGTGCGACAGATGTGAATACTGCAAAGGAAAGAGAAAACACTGTAAAGGTGGTACTTGGAAAATCAAAAAAAGCAGTGCTACATGTATTGCTGTTAATTACATGGAATTTTGCCAGATGTGGCTTCAAAAGTTAGGTAGCCACAGAAATAGCAGACAGGGAATTTCAGTAACGAGCCTGCAGAACAGTCATGTAGTACAGACAATAAAAATTTATTTTTACATGGGCAAAAACTACACCTATATAACCCAAATAGTGAAGCAAACTCTTAATACCAACACATACCCAAATACAAGTATACCTGTTTTAGCCCTCTAGATGAGTAAAGTTTCAGAAAGCTACCAAAACTGTGCATCTATTCTATATTTTATTTTGCCAGTAGTAACTATACCTATTAGAGCCACCAAGACAGCCTTTTATAATAACACTTTTTTTTCTTTAAAACATATGCATGCATATGTGTATCTCAACCAGAACTCATTATACAAGTTCCCAGACTTAAAACAATTACTTTTAATCAGAGAATTTAGCTTGTGTGCAAGTTCCACAAATGACTAAATATGTGGTTTATTAGGTTTGCATACTCCCACAAAAAGGAATTTAGCAGATTATTAGTTCATAACATGGACTAATTGCTTTTTGTAATTCCCAGCTGCTACACATTAGTATCCAGAGGGATTTTTATGTGTGTGCATTATTACTGATCCATAGTATGTTAAAGAGGCACTACTGGGAAGGCATATACTAGAAACTATAAGTACAATGCTATATAACCAATAGCTAAAACTATAAAATACTCTTACGATGCATAGTTCAGCTGACTTAATACACTCATTACCGCTGAGAGGCAGATATTTTAAGTACATTTTAAATGCCAATAACATAACTTGACTAGCTGTTATCAAGCTTACAGGTATACCTCTTTCCAAACAAAACTGCATTGTACAAGACGGAAATGAGTTGTCCGACTTCTACAACTACAGATTCAGTACGTACACACTCATAAACATAATTCCCAGCATACTAAAGGAAAAGAGAACAACAAAAAAAGAAATTCAGAGACAAAAAAGTTGCTAAGATTTCTAACCCTGCACAAAATCTGTTTGTCTTAGCTCTTTAGGCCTACAACTTGTAACTATCCCTGTAGCTCCAACAATGACAACTCCAGTACTAGAAGTTTTTGTGACTTCTAGTTGTAAAAGATCCTTGTGCACACCAGAAGGCTTAATTGCTCTTTCTATATGTCCCTTTATTTGCTGGTAGGACTGGCTGTGTTCAAACACTGCACAGAAAGCATACTGTTTGCTCTGAAACATTTAGGAGTGAAAGCTCGTCCGACAGGAACATTGATTTATAGCTTAAAATAGCAGCACCAGGACAAAGAGAAAAACACCTAAAAGCCAGTAATCATTTTTCAAACTTAATTCTATGCTCGTGTTATCAGGGAAAGGAAGAAGTGCAGACCGCAACCCTGTAACCCCTTACTGACACGCTCTATTTTATTACCATGAGTATTCCCAGTGTCACAAGAGAGCGGGCAAGGCAGCGCTCCGCATGAACTGACACGCCGCGCTTATTCGCAGGCCCGAGGACGGCACTCTGCTCGCTAACAGCGGGGCGAGGTGGCGGGGAGCGGCCCTTGGCCCTCGGCCGGCAGCCGTGCTGCAACACTGGCGCTACGGGAAAGTGGGAATTTGTGTTACTCTCTGGCCACGGCTTGTACTCCTGCCCACTAAACCACGTCGCTCGCCTAAATGCATTTAAACGAGCTCCCGCGCCCGTGCCGCTGTTATCACCAGAGGCTGTAACGGTAAAAACCGTAAGCCGCGACTCGCTCTCCCCCTGCCCGGCGCTCCCGGCCCACCCCGCGGGGCCGCCGTCTCAGCGCCCCGCCACCACCGGGCACTGACCCCAGGCACCGGGCCGCCTGACCGCTCTCCCGACGGGGCGCTGCCGGGGCGGCGACCGCTGTCCCGCCGCGTCCCCTCCGCCTCAGGTGGGGAGAAGGGGCGGGGGCACCCTTCCCCACCTCAGGCGGTGCGCCGGCGGGAAGCGGTCTCCGCCGCCTCCCCCCACTTCTCCTCAGGGTGGCGGAAGCGGTTGGGACCGCGCCCGGGGCGCGCCGGGCTGGGCCAGCTGCGGGCGCTCTGGGGAGAAGGCTGTGGGGGCGGGAGAGGGCGCGAGGGATCAAGTCGCGCCAGCGGCGTGAGGAGCTCTCCCAGCGGGAAGCCGCCCGAAACGGCGGCTGGGGACGGGGAGAGCGGGCGAGGGGCGCCACCTCCCCTCGGACACCTCCTTCCAAGCCACACGCACCCCGCCGGGCGATCTCGCCTCAGCCCGACGGAGCCAACTTCTGCCGGCGGCGGGGCGGGGCACAGGGATCCCCTCGTCGTCGTCGTCGTTGCCGCCCTCGTCCCCCGCTCCCCCGGCCGTTGTCCCGGCAGCCCGGCTTTACTCGTCCATATAAGGATATGGACACCAGAATGTCTGACGTCATCCCAACGCTGGGAAACCAGCGCCCGCGCAACCAAACTTGCTTGGGAAGGAGGGTGGTGCGAG